>CAAKHB010001706.1:0-13360 GCA_901007665.1 Aeoliscus strigatus | reverse complement strand
AAAGGAATTAACCCCCCCCCCCCCCCCCCAACACACACATACACACAGTTTAAATAACTCAACGTCATTCATAAACATTTTGTTTTCATTCATACAGCAAGAAGAGCTTACTACTGAGGAGCAACTCGCAGAGAAGTTACGAGTGAAGAAGCTACAGGAAGACTCTGATTTGGAGCTAGCTAAAGATGCTTTTGGTAAGATAACATACAGTTTTGGACAATATATCTGACTGGACTTGAATCATAGTAAACCGGCCTCAACAATCCTTTCATGTCATGTTGTGAACCGTTTTAAATAGTCATGTTTGTATAACCGGTTGTTGTCAGTTGTAATGTGTGCTTACTGCAGCATTGCTGATTTTCTCAGATGTCCATTGTCTGTTTGCCTGTCCAGGTGTCGGTAGCACTTCAAACAGCGTCACTGGAATTGATGCAATGTGTCCATCTTCCAAAGAAGACTTCACAGAGTTTGAAAAATTGCTGAAAGAAAAAATATCCCAGTTTGAAAAGTCGGTGCATTATTCAAGTTTCTTGGATTCATTGTTTCGGGAACTCTGTATCTCATGTAAGCACAGCCCCTTCCTTCCTGTCATTCTGATTGAATATCACCAATTCTAACTCACGTGTGTCAGCACTAACTTCTTATCGTGCTTTATTCTCTTTGTCAGTGGAAGTAGAGGACTTGAAGAAAGTCAGCAATTCATTGTCAGTTCTACTTAGTGAAAAACAGAAGCAAGAAAAGGTGAGTGGCTGTTTAAACAGGTCTTCATGTTTTACTTGTGATTTGTTCCACTTGGGGGTGCTGTTTCCTTAGTGCAAGTAGGGGCAAGACAACACAACTTCCAGATGCTCAGTTTGTGTCCAACCTTGCAGTGCTTGTTTCAGAAATGCTAGAAAAAAAGGCAGAGATATTTAAGATAACAATGCTGCTGCTGTTATGTATATCAATTGTATATCAACCTGCAGGATTTTGTCTGATGTGGAGATGTTTGCACATGAATCAGTGAAGGTTTCATTGGCATACTAAAGAAAATATTTACAAATATTGAAATGTGAAGAATGTTTGATCTTGGTGTCAGTCAGCCTCTCAGTAGTTAATGAAAAATACCAGTTTCTTGCGTGTTGTTGTTGTTGTTGTTGTTTTTTTTAGACATTTTCAATTTCTTCCACAGCAAAACAAAGGAAAGAAAAAAAAGAAAGGCGTCGTAGCTGGTGGTGGATTGAAAGCACAGATGAGAGACGACCTGGACTATGCACAGTTTGACGGTGGCTACGCCCAAGACTATGATGACTTCATGTGACACTGGCTCCATTACCGCTGCCATCTCCTTTCCACCCTGGGCGATGCAGCTGTACCTTCTCATGCTGTCCAGTGCCATCCAGGAAAATCTGAACTATGTGTTGCCCCCTTTCTTCAGTGACCAGAGGAACTATACCAGGAGCATCAACTTTCACATGTTCATACATACAGAATTGCCTTTTCTCTCATGCAGCCTCAACTCACACACAAATGTGTCCTTCCTGTTTGGTGACTCAGCTCCAAAGGAGATTACAGGGCTGCAGTCTCAGTTGTTGGGGCTCCAGTCAAAATCCCAGATCCAGTATTGCAGTTCTAAGTATCTACATAGAAACACAAGGTTCTATGCAAATGCTGTAACCTGAACCAGAATGTCATGTATATATTCTAGGTCTTGTGGACGGTCCTCTTTCAGGAAGGTAGCTGTAACTTCTGTGGCCAAATACAGAACAGTTCTAGTGAAATCATGTTCATGTCTTGGTTGCATTGTGGGTTGTTTCAAACTGACCTGGCATTTGAGAAGTGGATGGAATTTTACCAATAGCACATGACATTCTTTGTAAGATGAAAGGCCAACCACTATAACATCTGTTCTTATGATACATCTTTGGAATGTCTTTGAAAGTTTGGTGCAAAGAGTTATTTGGTATTTTTTGTGCATGACAAACAATTTGCTAAGTTGAGATCTATCAATGTGGGAATGTAGATCAGCAACATGGACTTGATAGAAATGGTCTTAAAACATTGCTTCTGCAAGCTTGTATCAAGTGTGAGGAGGAGCCGGGATTTATGGGCTTCACCTCACCACACCTTCATATGGGCTGTTAAGACCATTATCAATAAGACATGGACAATTTGATTCATATGATGAAGATACAGCATCTGCAGTGTTTTATAAGCATCTAATTTAATAAATCACTGGTCCAAAGATCATTGCTTCTTTTGTTGACAGAACTTAATTTTTTTCTTCATGCATATGTTATAAATACCCTATTTACAGTTTCCAGTAAATACTTAAGTACAGTACAGTTGAAAATGAAAGAAAAACAGAAAAGGTAAAAGGAAAATAGGCCTGGTTTGTTTAGGTGCTAAATCAATATAAAATGTTTGCATCAGAACAGGAATAATGTTCAACCATTCTGACTTCATGTTTGGCCCTGGTCTTTATGGTTCTATTTAGCTTCTGGCCTTCTGGCTTCTTCCAGTTGGGTCTTGGGTGCTGCGTCTTCGACTGCTGCGGGGAGCGTTGGCCCTCTGTCGACGTCTGTTCTGTCTGCCCTCTCCTCTTGTTACACTTGTCACAGTCTGGCCCTGAGAGCTTTGCAGGTCCTGGAATGCACTCTGACGTGTCACCTCACGATCGCCACAACTGAATGTCAGCGCAACACCTTCATTGCTTTTCATGACACGAGAAGTACCATCAGAACTACCGTCAAAGCAGCGGCCAAGTGCGATTTCCTTGGCTGTGCGGGGATCCTGGTCTGTTACCGTATAGATTCCGTAGTTATGTCCGAGAGGGTCAAGGGGTGCTAGCATGGTGAACTGATTGGTGTCATTGTTGACAGCTAGAGGCAGGTGGTTGATGAGATATTCTTGAAGCATTGTGTTTACTCTGTCTCTCTTGCAGCTACCTTGTGGAATCACCTTCACCAGGGTACGATCCACCCGTTCCTGGTCGTATAACATCCCACTGCATTTGAACTCCAGGCACACAGCTGACACTGTTGCCTGGTCCATGTCACGGATACTTCGGGTGTCTCGTAGCCCATACAGCTGGCCCACAGTCTTTGGGTGTGTCCCACCCATGTTGTGGGATCGCACATTGATCTCGTGTGGGTTGTTGATTTTGACTTTGATGTAGCAGGCTCTGTACTCCATGGGCTTGGGCCACCAACTCAGGTAGTCCTCTGTCCAGCTCATTGGATCATCTTCATTGAACGGCACTGTGTTGTAGTCATATCGATCTCCTTCAACTCTTGTGAAGCGGAAGTGTCCAGCACTGAATGGTGCCTCCTCACATTCTTTGAACTTCTCAAATGCATACACTGGTCCATTGCCCTCCTCTGCTGTATTGGGACTTGGTTTTGCAACATTGATGCTGAATGCCGTTTTCTTGACACGGGGGTTTTCGTGGTCTGTGCGCCTGTAGTTTAGTGTGCTCAGGTAGGGCTGGGGCACTCCAATGATGTTGGGATTGAGTTTGGGAGTTGAGGGGACAGCCTCCAGTTCCTCTCCTCCAAGGTTGGCCATTACATAAGCAGAGTAGGCATCAGTTTTTTGTTCATCACAGAAGGCAGGGAGACAGGCACCATTCGGGCCTGTGATGACACTATCAAAACGCCCCCAGGCACGTGGGTTAGATGAATAGCCAGCTGTGGGTTCCATGTTGATGAGACTCACTACAACACCCTCAACCTGTTCACTGGGCATGAAGCGTTCACTACGGAAGGCCCTCACTTTCACATAACATCGCCGGTTCTCTGGGACGTCCAGGTTGAACAGACGCCGCTCCCTGATTTCCATGTTACCGATCAGAAAGGTTCTCTCCTCTCGTTTGCTTCTTGATTTCTTCTCCACCTTCAGATTTCCCTCTTCCTCCCACAGGCCAGTATCAGGGTTCAGTGACCACAACTTTATAGTACTGAGGTGCTCAGGCATAGTGACCTGGGCCGAATCCAGGAGTACTTTCACCTCGCCTGCATTGAGGGCCTCATTGGTTTCCTCATCTCTGAAGTCAACTGAGAACATTCCGTATGTTCTCAGTGGCAAGATATCTCCCTCATTCCCTACAAAGTTGAGATCGCTTTGGGCTGCAGCAGCTGTGGACACATCTCTGGGGTCCAGAAAAGTAACACTTGCATTTACATTACCCATAAACACTTCTCCATTCTCTCTGTAGAAGGAATGGGGAGGAATCTGAATGTGAACCATTGGTTCTTGTCCCTCTACTTCCCCAAGGTCTAGAGTGTTGCTTTCTGTGGCGCTAATAGTCACAGGAGCTTTTTTTCTTAGAAGTTTGATTTCATGGTAAACAGCGCCCCCTTTAGCATTGAATGGAAGTACCTTTGTGGTATTGATAAATTTGTGCATGTTGTCAACAAATGTTAGGACTAGCCTCTGTGTTTCTGGAGGAACCTGAATGGTAAAGGTACCTTTGTAGCCTGTGCGGCTGATTCTCACTCCATTCATGAAGATATGCCCAAATCTCATTGGCTCACCATTGTCTGCAGCTATTGCTCGACCATGCACAACAGCTTTGGTGTCCACACATTTCTGGCAGCTGCACTCAGTCACCACCATGGTGGGCAGTTGGTAGCCCTGGCATGCCAGCTGCCTTTCTTCCATCTTAGCCACGCCGCAACAGTAAGCGGACTTGTCCTTGCACCTTATTCCGTTGTCCAGCTTCCCAGCACATGTGCTCGTGGGGCACTTGCCAACATTGTAGTATAATGAGTTTGTCCTGTTTTGGTAACAATCGTGTGGAAGGCGGATTAAGTGGGATTCAGGCTTGGGATTACATGAAAGGTCATTTCTGCCTGTGTCAGAAAAAAAGAAAACAAATAATTCAGCTTGATCATATTGCTGTACTAAACATATTATTGCCAGTATACTGATAAGGCACCTATGACTGTGAGAATAGCTGGTTTGGTTTTAATGGCACCAGCTGGACCACTTGCTCTGCAGTAGTACTCCCCAGCATGCTCTGGTTGTAGATCTTTAAGGACCAAAGTACTTTCGGACTGCTCTAAGAGACTGTTGTTATGAAACCTTTAGGTGAGAAAAGCAGACAGCAGAAAAACCAAAATGAAATAATAAAAATGAAAGTGAAACAATGACACTGTAAATTCAGTCCGACCATTGGTATTTGTCGGGCTGGGGCATCCCTGCCACCTTGCAGCAGAAAGCAGCAGTCTGCCCCCCCCGTCTGGCCTTGCTCTCTGGATTGTTCACCACATGAAGCTTCTCTGAGAATGGTAGAGAAAATGATACCTCTGTGCATCCATACAAACCTTTTTGTACAAATTTTAGGTGTAAGCCAAATGATTCTGGCGCTACACTCTCAACTGTACCTGTTCTTTTCATCTGAACGCTAAGGACTGAGGTGCGTTCCGAGCTGTGGGGCACGACGACGCTGAGGTTGGCGTGGCCCTGTAGGCTGATTGTCAGGGTGGTGTTGCCGTCAGTGCAGAAGTCAGGTATCCGGAAATGTCCATTGTGGTCTGTGAGGGTGAGGAGTTTGCCGGAGCGAAGGATTGCTGCCCCTTGAGCGGTGAGACCCCCAGCACCACGGACAGAACCCAGCAGGGTGTGATCCTCACACATACATGCATCACACTCAGCGTTCACCCTCCCCAATACACACTGCAAGGAGCATTCTGAGAATACAAATGGACAACCACAGTGTTCAGTTATTTATACTGGTTTCCAGATATTTGGCTGTTATTCTAAATTAAAATTCAATTAAAGATCATATCTACATGAAACAGGAAGCATTCTGAAAACAATGTCTGTAAACAGTCTTCTCCAGAAATGTGTGTGAAGAAGATGGAAGTGAATATGATTCAACAACATGGCACATCACACTCAGTGGCTTTTGCAGCACAAACCGAAATATGGTAATGTACCATTTTTTTGTCGTGGTTAGTGCTTGCAGGGAGGAGGGACAATGATATCATCAGTTCAGGAAAGATGCAAATGAGTTGTAAACACAGAAACATGATGCTGGCATCTACAGATTGTTGACTCTGGAACCTGGGGCCTGTACCACAAAGCAGGATTTTGTTTTAGCGAGATAAGTTCAAGGTTAACCCTGGGTTTTCTGTACCACAAAGCCGGATTTCGTTTTATCAAGACCTATCTCCATGGTAACTTACTCTGAACGACTATCCTGCTCCGGAGCAGGGTAACTGTCTGGATTGAATCCGATCATGTGAAAGCACCACCCACTGGCCAATCAGATGTCCAGAAAAACAATGACTTGCCCATTCCTCCACATAAGACAAGTGGTGAGGAGAGAGTTAAAGTGAAAGGCGTGAAAGAATCTTCCGGGACCAATCTAACCCATTTAATTTCATGGTCATTTATATGAGAGGTACTGATTCCCACTCCCTGGGCTGCTGAACATCTGACAGGTTCCGGAGCCTTCTATTGCCCATTGGCCCTGACTGTACCACCAGCAGTATGCATTGCCCACGAGCCATTTCCTTTATTCTGTGGGAGATATGGAGCGACTCATCACTGTGACTCTATCGGTGGTCCACCAAGTGACCTCTGACCTCACTGATTTAAAAGACAAGTTCATCGTCATCATAAGACACTTTCCAATACATGTGTTTCAGTGAAGGAAATGTGAACAGTGTCATTTCCACACTTCATTCATGGTGTTTGAGGGTTCCCCCTCTTTTTTGAAGAGTGAGATTATTTTGTTTGCGCTTAGCCCCTGATCATTTTTAAACAAAGCTCCTACAGGATGATTTTATTTTATCTGTAAGTGCCAGGTAGCTTCCTTCGTTACGTCACATCTGTCGAGGAGTCAGGTGGGGTGGTACTTGAGGGACGTAGTAAAATCAGCTGTTTTACAGGCGGAATGTATGAATAAACTAGGAGGGTGGGGGGGTGGGGTGTTCCTACTTTTTGCTGACCGCTCATTTGCTCACTCGCTTGCACTGTGTTTTTAAGTTTTTTTGTGGGTTCTGTTTGGGCCTTAGCCTTAATAAATGAAGTGAAACACCATACATTGAAGCCTATAGTTTTTATTGTTTAGCCCAAATAGAAGCGCGTCTGGCAAATAACTTTTGTCCCCTTGCTCAGCCTCCCAGCAACTTGTGGGTTTTGATAGTCGTCTAATACAGACAATCAACTTGGAATATTGATATCATTGAATCGAACACTAGAGTTGAAAGCTGACACTTTAGTGTTTTCATGTTTGTTCTTTTATCTGAGAAAAAAAAATAAATGTAATATGATTTCGAGGGATTCACAGATTAATCGAGGTATCAATGAGCAATTTACACATTTACACAGTCTGTGATGCGTTGCCAGCTGCTTTGTCGTCTTCTGGCAGCTTCCTTGGTGTTTGTCTTTTCTACAGTCACAGTCAGGCGCTCCTGATTGTGATTGGTCTACTGCCTCGGAGCCCGCCTCTTCCGTCCTCTTATAAGAGACAAACCTGGGTTGAGTTACCGAGTTGATTAGTCGGATTAATCGAGTTATCCAGGACTTGTTGATTGAGCTTTGTGGTACAGATCCCTGGTGTCAAAAGGAGGCACATCTGGGCCCAAAACACTGGGACAAAACATATGGCCAAAACATTCATACACTTAACAAAAAAACAGTGTTACGCTTTCTTACACAATGGTCACACAGGTTTAATGTTCATTTCATTATGAAATTGAAGCAAATTATTTTTTTTCCCTCATTGTGGGGGTAAAGGGTTTTCAAATGGTTAAAACAGAATGCAAACCTGAAGACCTTAGAGAAAAGTCAGGATATTGGCACCATTCACAGTGAATCAGTGTTAGCTATTGTATGTCTTTTTCTGGATCATAAAGATGGACAACCAACAGACACTGATATCCTTATTATGGACGAAAAGAAAAACATGACATAAACAACTACAAGCTTACCAGTCTTCTGGCACTCGTGTCCATTGCATGCTTTCCCTTCTACATTAGGTCCGATGCATGGCAGTGAGGGGGACTGGCAGCTTCTGGAGCGAATTTGGATACCTACTTGACCACAGAGGGCAGGGCAAGGACTCCAGTCTGACCATGGACCCCAAGGTTCTTCAACCTTCACACTGATATCTGATAAAATAGTGACAGCGACATTACATCTCTCACCCTGGCCAGAAAATCAGTCATTCTGCTTCTGAACAGACCAACTGAGATAAAGAACACACATTAGAAATGAAATGAGCTCCAACCTTTAGGACAAAGGAAGCGGACTGCATAGTTGGAACAGTTACGGTCTGGACCTTGCTCTTCATTGAGGCACCAGAAGCCCACAGTAGGGTCTGCATGGACCTTCTCTCCAGTCTCCCGTGCTGGGATCCAGTCAGTGGTTCTGGCCTCGAGCGCTAGGGGTGTCTGACACACTCGGGCCCGATAGTAGAAGCGAATAGCTTCGAGCTGCTCGTAGTCTCCCCTTCCTCCAGGGTGATCAACATTGAACCATGTGGTCCACTCATGGTTGTCTGGATAGAACAAACACAAATGGTGAATTCACATCAAGTCTATGCTCACCATATGTCACACGTATTGTTGCTGCCACACCAGGAAAAGAAAAACAGACAAATCCATTCAAAACAAGGTTATTTTTTTCATGTTATAAAAAGAGGATGACATAATCGTATGTCAGTGTCATTCCTCTAGTTTTAACATGAAACTTCCTTTACCTAGAAACTTAGTGACAGTGATGTGTTTTTCTTTTCTTGGTGTGGCCTTTAGAATATGACAATAAATGATACCATCATACTGGTACACAGCAGGGTTGGAATCTCTGTTGTCTCTCCTCCAGGATCCTGTGGGAGAGAGATCATGTCAAAGGTTCCTTGGCTGAACTATTTTTAGACTGCGGTCTACTTCACATTTTCATCCATATTTACTGGCGAAATCTTTTGTTTTTTTGAATTACACATTTTGTATGTAAAATATCGGGACTGTGACAGTTGTCAAGTGGTGTTCAGTCCTGGTTTTCCACCACAAGGTGGTCGGTAGGGTGTGGTGTTGTTTGACACATAATAACGGAGAGACCCACCTTGAGCTGTAACTGTGGCTGCACTGATCCCCAGGATGAGAAGGAGAGGCCACACGGACATTCTAACACGCTACCGTTATATCTGACCCTTGAACTTTCACCGCTGGTAATGGCCGTTTGACACCAGGAACTCTGACGAAGACCAGCAACACACACTCACTGGTGGGAAGATGACGATATACGAGTGAGAGATCAGCTTTGTTTTGGAATCCCAACATCAATAATTCATTTCATTATTGAGCAACACATTTGAACAAATTAAATTAGTCTGAATTCAAGTCAATCCCTTTTCATTTTAGCACTGTACACGCAAGAACACCTTAAAATAACAGTTTACATCTGGAAGAAGAGCAAGTCCTCAACTCGACTATCTTTGTCCCTCATGTTTGAGTGAAGAAAACCTTGGTGGACAGAACCCCTGCTCAGATTACACATCTGTGTTAGCCATCACCATTTGTCAGGGGGACTCAGACATTTCTGCATCCACTTACCAAGTACCCACCCACACACACACACACACACACACACACACACACACACACACTGTTTGCCATTATACACTCAGAGCTTGAAACAAGTAAAACAATATACTATCAACGGAGACAAGACATCACTATATATAATAGTAAGAGATGCAGCCACATTTTGGCAGATTTTTCTAAATATAGATTTCAATGTAAACAATTCAAACTTTATGTTGCAGAACAGAATACATACACTGATCAGACATTAACTCTAACACTAAACCGCCTACATCAAGAGATTATTTCACTTTATTTTAATTGAATTTCCACATGAGAATCAGGATTGTTTTTACTGTCATTTGTACACAACTTAACAAAATTGTGTGGAACTCTCTTAAAACACTTAAGAAAGAAGACTCACGTACAAAAACATGACCCCCCCATCTCCCAAATCAAATACAATATAAAAAGCACAAAACAACATAAAACATTATTTCCAAAGGTTAGACCTAATTGTGTCTAATAAAGTTTACTGTGGCTGTCTGACTGACACGTCTTACCTCCCTGTGGACTCTGCAGTTTTCCAAATTCAAATAGAAACGTCCTTTTCAGTTAGTGTCTCTCCCTTTCTGTCTGACTTACATTTCCCTCCTCTCCCGCGCCTCTGTCTGGCTCAACACATTCCTTCACTGTGTCCTTTTTAGCTCGACCTCCAGCCCCACCCCCTCCCTCCTCTATTGGCGACGTGCCACAGTGTCTTTTGATTACAATATTATCCTGATAATTTATCACACTCATTGTGCAGCCTGGCACCCAATGGTTATTAGATAGCTCTATATATGAAAGAAGGACCTTTGGGGGTATAAGGAACCAATGTTGCTGTTCATAAATCGACCAAATCAATTAATCTTCTGTGGTCTGAGGATGGAGGACTTTGTCCATGGTCACTTTGTTATCCTCATTCTGAATATTGCTTGAGCTTAATTACTTCTGTTCTTTTATCCTGGAATAATTTGATATTTAAGAGACTTCTGCTTTCTCCAGTTTCTGCAACCATAGGACGATATGTGATGTTACCAGACGGGTCATGTTTATCTGGTAGTTTCCAGGTATTTGCTTTCACACAAGTAAATAAATGAATAAATGAAATAAATGAAATGCAGAGAGCAGAGACATCGTTCACCCACAGTACGTGAACATACTCAAAATTTGGATGGCAAGCTAGATATTTTTACTGAACTTATTTTTCCTCACATTTAGCCAAAATGTCAAATGTTGTCTGTGTATAATTTGTAATTTATAAGGTAGACTTGGGCCTGGAATAATAGTATCAGGCAGCTCTTTGTTCTGTTCCTTTTCTGTGTGTTTCCATTATTTAGTCCATGTGAATTCATCATCCAGTGGGCGGAACTTCAGTCAACTTCCCCTGCCAGGTTCATTGAAAAACTTTACACTGAAGTCAATGCTGAGCTCTGTAAATACTGTAAAAAAAAACCCAAACCTAAGTACGTACACATCCCAACTCAACTCCAATCTTCCAGTCAGTCTGGACAGAAGCTCACTGAGGCCCCGTTTATGACAGCTGGTCGAGCCTCACAGGGCTTTCTGTGGTGGCTAATGAACAGGGCTGGGAAAGATGTGTGGACACAGACAGACACAATTTGGGTCACAAGGAAACAGAGGGTGACACATTTGTTGTCATCTATCTATTTATTTAAGATGTCATCTAGGGGTGTGACAATACACTCAGTTTGCTAGACGAGCCGATATTTTCACAATCGCATGTAAAATTACTTTTTTATTATACCAGACTCACAAAACAATACTGGGGCATTTTGAAGTGTTTTATAACTTGCATCCATGCATCAACTTCTTTCCACAAATAAAATTCTTTTTTTTTTGTTGCAAACAATGGGTCTCATTTTATTCAAATGTGAGCAGAATTAATATGTGTGTAATATATTTATAGACTAAAATTTATGTGCATCTTTTCATAGCTACTAATGAAATCTACACCTGCTGCCGACCACATGTAGTGCTTGGGTAAACTGAAGAATACATATAAATAATGCTTATCCCTATTGTAAATTACAACTTTAATTCATATTGTGCTCTGTTACCTACACAGTACACAGAACCATGTGATATAAACCTGACAAAAGATTTCAAAAAAATATAGCACATTTAGTGTTAGCAATTAACAGTTTTAAGATCCAGATTCAATTCCTGATTGTGAATTATCTGTAAAAATTGACTGACAAGATTGACTCGGTCTTTCTATTTGTTGAATGTTGATAATAATGTGGTGCTACTGCTCTCAGTGCAATTGGCACTGTGCGTAGGGTACCAACTTCCTATCAATCATAAACTGACAGCACGCTCCTTGTAATCAGCTAAAAATTTGCTAAATTAGCACAAATCTCCACCAATGATCACCTAGGAGGTGGACGTGTCACCTGCCAGCATGTGAAAGACGCTGTGGATGCTCTCTGTTGTTCAAAAAAACATGTCTGAGGTGAAGATAAGTGGTTTGATATGAAACCTTAGGCAGAGAAACACTGACTGCAATCCATCAGACACAGGAGGAGAACAGCAACTACCAGCTGTAGACGAAAGCATAGCTGGAATGACTGGGGAGTCGTCTATCAGGAATTATTCTAGAAGGCTCCATTAGACAGCTCCATCCTCCAAACGAGTGCACAACATATTGGTCACCAGCACTCCATGTCAATCTTAAATCTCACAGATGTTGAACAGCAGATCCTTTGGCTGTTCACGAAATGTAAGTTTTCCTGCTTGATGCCATCAAAGTCGTCACCAGGTGGAGCTTTGTGCAGTCTGTGGCCTCAAAGACCCCGGCTGAATCCCTAAATCACTTCTGCCTGCTGCTGTGTAATCACAACTCTGGAAAAAGTTCTAACATTGTTAATTGCTGCGGGGGTGGAGCTCATAGATGGTTGAGAAATGCCGGAGCTATCTCCAATCTCTAGCTTTCTTGGAAGAAAAATGACTTTTCACACCAAGTAAAATTCAAAAGGTGTAACTTTGGAATACTGCAAGGAATACACTTCCAAACACATTTTCCCTCATATTCATGAGTATATACATGGATCTTAGTCAGATTTGACCTTTCCCATTACTTTTATCCACATATAACAGCACTGTGTAATGCAATTGAGAAAATTGACTTTTCAGAGCGAGCTGAGCTCAATACTGAAAAGTACTGTATAACTTTAGAGCACTGCAAGGAATACACTTCCAAACACATTTTCCCTCATATTCATGAGTATATACATGGATCTTAGTCAGATTTGACCTTTCCCATTACTTTTATCCACATATAAAAGCACTGTGTAATGCAATTGAGAAAAAGGACTTTTCAGAGCGAGCTGAGCTCAATACTGACAAGTACTGTATAACTTTAGAGCACTGCAAGGAATACACTTCCATACACATTTTCCCTCATATTCATGAGTATATACATGGATCTTAGTCAGATTTGACCTTTCCCATTACTTTTATCCACATATAACAGCACTGTGTAATGCAATTGAGAAAACGGACTTTTCAGAGCGAGCTGAGCTCAATACTGACAAGTACTGTATAACTTTAGAGCACTGCAAGGAATACACTTCCAAACACATTTTCCCTCATATTCATGAGTATATACATGGATCTTAGTCAGATTTGACCTTTCCCATTACTTTTATCCACATATAACAGCACTGTGTAATGCAATTGAGAAAATGGACTTTTCAGAGCGAGCTGAGCTCAAAAGTGACAAGTACTGTATAACTTTAGAGCACTGCAAGGAATACACTCCCAAACACATTTTCCCTTAT
>CAAKHB010001701.1:111554-139182 GCA_901007665.1 Aeoliscus strigatus | reverse complement strand
TGGCTTGCTGGTGGTCTTGCCAGTCTCCTTGTATTGTTTCATGATATTGTAGACTGTCTTACGACAAACATTCACCTGTTTCATGATGTCCTTCATTGACAGTGCAGCCTCCTTCAATGCCACAATCTGGTCGCGCTTACTCTTCGATGCCATACTCGTCACTCATTCTGAGTAAACAAATGAACTTGGGTAGATCAAAAATTTTACCTTTTGAGAGAAACTATCCAACATTTGGCGCTTCTAGGACAAGAGCTAAGCGAACACGATCGAAATATATTATGGGTAAATCTTTCTGCCCCACCTGGTAAATATATATGATGAGTACATGAGGGTTTATTTGTATACTTCACATAAAAACTATTTGTTCACCTCTGGAAACCAGAAGATGCACTGCAGCCTGGATCTGGATAATATGAACGAATGTCTCAATGTTTTACTTGGGGACCACGTCTGATACATAAATACATGTACAATGTATTGATTAGACACAGATGACTGATGTTGAGAAGCTGCATGTTTGAGACATCACAAAGTCAGAACACTCCTGGTGCGACATGTTAACTCATGAACTGTGAAACTAAACTATGAATTGTGAAACTTTCAGAAAAGTCAATGTACTTTAGAAAATTGATCTCGTGGTCAAACTACAAATATGTTGCAATGAGTTGTTTTGGGATGCAAACCAGATCCAAAATTGTCTATTCACCATTCAGCATGAAATCCTGAAACAGCTGTTTGTTATTTACACTCGCCCTTAAACAGACTGAGCCTGTTTGAAGCACAGTTTGCAAAACGACTGCTTGGAGATTTTTTTTTTTTTAAAGAGAGATTGTTTTTTTTGCCAGAACTTTTTGCCAGTTCTTTGTACCTGATAGACCTACAGAGTTTGGTCAAAGTTTCCAACATGTAAACAGCTCTTAGCTATCAACAGCTAACAGCAGGATGTAGCCAACTGGTGATGCCATATTGTTCGTACAAGGAAACTTGTCTTAAAAATTACATGACCATACGTTTGCTTATTTACTTCTCTGTGTTCTTAACCTGTCTGTGTTCACAATGGACGCCAGTGTGACGTGTGTGTGTGTGTGTGTGTGTGTTTTGGAACTGCTGTAGAAATGTCATACGATACTGATGCAAGTGGGCCTGTGTCTTGAAGACATGTGTGACGTCGCTGTGTATTCGTGTTAAAACTTATTTGCAGTATACTTCCTATAATTAATTCAGTATTGCTTGTTGGAACCAATTCCAGCTGTCAATGTGTGAACGTCAAGGTACAACTTGAACAAGTCCCCAGCTCATCAAGGCCACACTAATGACAGACAACCATTCACAGTCACATTCACACCTATGGGCAATTAACTTCAGCATGCTTTTAGAGGTGGGAGGTGGGACTGAGAGGTGGGACTGAGTACCTGGAGAGAAATTCCACACAGAAAGATCCCAGGCCAGGAATCGAATCAGGGACATTCTTGCCATGAAGTGACAGTGCTAACGACTGTCCACATACGATTATATTATTATATATCATTATTAATAATTATATCATTAAGAATCATTTTTATTGTGAATAAGTTAACTTAATAAATGGTTCAAGGGTGTACAGCATATAATACTTACAGCTCATATATTGAGAGGTGGGTGAAAGAAGGGTTGTCTCAATGTTCATGTTTTGTTGGAGGAAGATGAATGTCCTCATAGTTATGAATGTCCCAATAATGAATCATTATCAGGAGGAAAAGGAAGTCTGATAGTCAGGTGATGATGACCTCATCATAGGGTTTGGCTCAAAGTGATCATAATTTGAAATCGCTCACTTCCACACTGACCCCTTCCACACTGAGCGCAACTGAGCACCATGTTCAGTGCATTTTTTGCTCTGAGCAACAGCAGCTCAGCTCACCAACGGAATGCTCCCAATCCTAGCTGCCAATGCCAATGCCAGCCAACCCAGGGCTGATTTACAGTGCACAATCAGACAATCATTCACACCTGTGAACAACTTACAGTCTCCAATAAACCTAAATTCAGATTTTTGCTCTGTTATTTGTGATGCCTGCTAGTATAATCACAAGGAGACACCACATACAATTCAGTCTCCACTGTTTTACTAGTAGAAGCAGTTTGGACACAAGCACGAAAAGCCTGTGTTTCCTGTCACAGTATGATGCTATCCATGCCAAAAACAAGGAAAGGACAGCTCTCATAGGAGAACAGAAACATCCTAAATATTACTTATGTTGCCAAAATGGTTTAAAGATTGCAGCGTAGACAGAATATTGCAATGTCTGCCTACTAATTAAAATTCAGTGCACTTCAATGGACTTTGTGGAACAAGTTTGCAAATTTTCTATAAAGAACTTGATCAGTTCATTTAGTTCCCATCTCCTCCTGTGCTGCTGTTCTCCCTGAAATTATGATGGCAAAGATTTTTTACTTCAACAAGATTATTTTCTTGATGTCACTAGATGTTTTGGGAACATATTTGCCAATTTATTATTCTAGCAACAGTGCATTTTACAATTTTGTACAACTTGCTCTTTCTTAGGGTGCATTTTTTCTCATCTGCACTGTGGTCTATCATGACTTTTATACTCCAGTGAGATGAAAAGAAAGAGGAACAATTTGCGCACCGCAAACACCATCTGTGCTGCCAGTCTTTGGCTTTAGCTCAAAACAAACACAGGAAACACAGTTGTATGGTGATATAATATTTTACATGAAACCAAGAATCTTCATGCCATCAACAACTAACTTGTCCCGAGGAGTGTAGTTTGAGAGCAGCCTACTTATTTCTGCAGAAAAATAATCCAACTGTAGCCAAACAGATGGCTGTAAAATGTGCACATAAATCAAATAAAGAGCACTCTGTACAGGGCTATGTAAAAACAATGTAGTATTTTGCTCTGTCACGTGGATTGGAGCCAGAATTTAATGGATTCTCTCTCAGCCAACGGGCTGCACGTTCCATCAAGTTTTTTGTTAAACTCTGCAGACGAATACACTCCATCTCTCACATTCTTATCCAGTCTCTAAATTGATATTGATTGTTGTGGTAAGGACATTTCAGTCCCGACCATCCTAAAGCTTGGACAATCCCCACAGATTAAACATTGTATATTAGAATCCAGAGTCTGTATCTTTTACAAAATACGTTCACTCAGTAATTTTGCGTAGTGTTCCGGGTGATTTCTTTGAAGGTAAATATGCATTTTCCCCACAACTTTCTGATCCCCAGGCAAACCTGTGAAGAAGAAGCAAAAAGATCTTTAAGGACAAGAGCATCTTGGACAACTACACGGTTCACGGTTCCGCTATCAGCTCACCCAGTTTATGTGCTGTTCTTTCAATCTTCTCCAGCGCAGACTGCAGATCTCCTCCCTCTGGAATGAGGACTTCTATCTCTCCCACATGATAGCCAAAGTCAGCTTGGTCTAGATCTATTTGCACCCCCTCCTCTAAAGTGAATGACCGCCGTACTGTTGTGAACGCCGCAAAGCTCACCAGATTCATTTTTCTTAGCCACGACTCATCCTCCTGTGCATATTTTCCCTCTGGTCTTTCAAGGCCATGTTGGGCAGCAGCAGCCTGCTGAAAGGTTTCTGTCATCATTGCCTTTTGCTCTTGTGGTGCGTCCATGTTCTCATAAACATCTTTTATCACCTCTTTCAGTTTCAGTTGAATATCAGGCAGATTGGTTATCTCCTTATAGCGACTACATAGTGCAACCGTTTTAGATTGTTCCCCGCTTGTCTCCTCTGTCTGTCTGTCTCCTGCTGTCGGGCACTTGAGCTCCCAGTATCCTTTGCGGTTACGCAGCCACATGTCTTTCAGAGTGAGGTCAAACTGTGGAGTGTCAAAGTACTGGTCATGAAACTGCCGCTGAGCAATACAAACTGGTTAAAAAAGACAGAAATGATGATGATTAATAACAAACATCCGAAAAAAATATGCCAATATAAATGAAACTTCATCAATGAGAGACCCGATGGCCAGTTTCGCCACAGTTATCGAGCAAACCACATTCTATAATTTCATTACACTTTGTGATGCCCCATAATGTCCATGTTTAAGGTTTCTGTAAGGCTAAATTGTTACGATATAAAAATGTCTGCATTATAAGTTTCAAAATTGTAAGATATATACTGTTCTAGGTGGACCCATGCAAAAGTGTGTGCATGCAGATTACACTCATACCTGCGATCTCCTCCAGTGTTTTTAAAGTGTCATCGTTGAATAAAAACTTTCTCTCCACTTCTACACTCATCTAAAATAAAAGACACAGACAAACATGTATGACTTCAAATACATCTACATGCTTTTCAGTCAATTAGAAATGACAGAGATTTTATGTTAAACAATATTTGCCAACTGATGTTTGCATCCATATAAAATTAGAAGCTGACTCAGTCCCACAGGCTTTATGCCATCTGGGTTTAATGTGTTTAATTCTGCAAGCTGCAGTAATAACTGTATATTCTGCCACAAATGCCAGATCTGCATGTGCTCCAAATGCATTCAACAGTGTCTGTATTAAATATAGGTTATCATCATCAGCCATACATTTGACATCAAATATTGACAATATATATATAATGAGTAAACCACATTATTAGCATGAATAACAACAACAATAGAGTAGTGATGCAGTTTTATGGGTTTGTGGTGTATTGCTGTTGTTGTTTTAGCTATATCAACATTACCAAGACGCAGTAATGGCTGTTGGCAACTAGAATTCAGTCGCTGTAGCCACTTGTCCCACCTGCTCCACTAAAACAGGCAGGAGGGTTTTGAACATGCATGAACTACATTTTAAACACACGGAAGGGAGCTGCAGAGCGTTTGGGAAACCTCCATTAACGTGGTGAACAAAACCTCACACACCTTCCAAAGTTAAATCTTTGACTTGCAGTAAATCGGCATTGGAGACAGTCTGAGCTACAGTCCGAGCAGCCTCAACACGTCAGCAAACGTTAATTTTGTACAGGCGCAATTAGAGACACCTATCAGGGTGTTCGCGAACATCACTTCCTGTTCCACTAACGCAGAGGCATGCGGATGGTGCAGTTTAATCTCCGCTGATGTCGAAATATTTATTCCTCATACTCGGCGGTGGATTGGTGCCCCACCTAACATTTGATTAAAATCACGTCAGAAATCGTGCAGTTGGAGCCTAGGAAAGTGTCTGCGGCTATGTTTCTATTATTCATCATAAATTAACTCGTCACACTCTTAGTGGAAATCCAAGTTGGCAGAATGGGAACTCATTTTTTATTCACCTTTAATGTGAAATTGAAGGCAGATTTGCTATTCGAAGGAATTCAAGGAATTCGAAGCATCAACGTCATTTTCTTTTGTGTTTGCTTTGGAGTTTTTGTTCATAAATTAGACCTTTTTTAAATGATTGGATCCATCACGATTGCCCCACAAGTAATCGGTGTCACAGTGCATATTAATAATCTCATATCTGCGGTGTTACATAAGGGATTTGATAGCCGTGTGTCCCCTCTGAATGTCAGCAATCAGCCTGGGGGGGAGCTGTGGTGTGTTTACTAGAGGGACGAGGGGAAGGAGAGAGGGATAGGGCGAATGAAGGGAGGGGGAGAACAGGAGAGAGACAGAGGGAGGGAGGGCAGGCAAGAAAACTTTTCACTTCTGAGGAGCCACGGAGGAAGCGTGTGAGTGTGTGCGTGCTGGAGCGGCGACCATGCAGGTAAAACGCGTTAGCTAATTGCTCTGGACTTAATTAAACGTCAGTCGCGATCGGTTAATTGTGCCGATTTCCGTGCGGAGAGTGGCCAGCGACTGGCAGAGGGTCGAGCTAACGACGGATTGTACCTCTGAGGAATCCGATTCTGTGTAAAAATCCAACATTAAATCCCAAACTTTTCCCTACCTCTCGGCTGTTTCGCCTGCTCTCCGTGCACCACCCCCATCGTCGAGGCGACGGCGGCGCACGTACTCCGCTCCAAGTAGCTTTTTACCGTCTAATTCCTTCGCCAATTACGTCGCAAAGCTGTGAAAAAACGACACTTTAAATGACCATGTGTTGCACCGCGAGTATGGAAGGTATGTATTCGGACGAAGGGACGCGTCAAAGCGGGTCTGCTGGGCGGAGGAGGAGGGGGGTGCGAGCGGTTCCTAACACATCTGTACACGGAGCCCACGTTCATTAATTAAATGGCTTTAGTCCGGCTAGGCCTCAATTTGCGCTGTTGAGCAGCAGGCGGCGGGTGGTGCAGCACTAAATGCCCGGTTGGCAGCCAGCAATCAGAGGGGTAAGGAAACAACTCGAGGCCGAGGGTTTTGATCTGAAGCCAAGGGAGTGTATTTTTTGCCCTGGCTGAACTCAAGCGGTGTTTTGAAGCTGCAGCTCCCACCTGAAGCAGGCAGTTAGTCGGGAGCGGACGCTGGCCAGTTGGAGATAGTTGAAGGGGCGGTTAATTATCGCTGGCTGCTAACAGGCTAGCTAGCAAAGTGACACAACTGTTAACCCGTTTTGTTTATGAACGTGTTGGCCGAGCAGCTTGAGCCGAGAGCCTGTTAACATGACGCCTGCTCCGTGTTTGTGTACTTCACCGAAGTGTCTTGTTAATTCGGGCTGGATTATTTTCCCCCTGTGAACTTAACATCCTAGCAGCATTTCTACAGACACCACTGTAATGCGACGTTATGGGGTTCTCAACCTAGCTTGCTAGCTAATTGATTTATTTCTGCTTCGGCATAGGTAATTAAGCTGTTCATTAACGGGCTCACTATAAGTAACCCAGACGTCGAACTGGATGCGTGTTGGCTTTGAATTACGAAACTCACTGAACGTGGAGACATCATGTATCCTGCAGATACAGACTTGTGGAAATATTATCCGGCCCCACAAGCTGCTAGCTTGCTAATTGGCATGACGAGGAAGTGAGGATTGTAGCAGTGTGGCGAATTCACCTCATTGTACCGTGATTGCTGTCCTGGTTGCGTTTATGGTCCGGAAAAACAACGTCGAAGCTGTGTGGTAAAATGCAAATGAGCTGTTTAGTTTGAAATGATGCTGCACAGCAGTAGTCAAATGTGTGAGAGTGTGTGTGTGGGGGGGCTAATGTAGTGTGACCTCAGCTATTTAATCAGGTGGCCACATGTTCCTCATGTCAAAACGTGGCTGACAAACTTTAAAAGTTTGTATTCTACTCAGATGGCACTCAGTGTGTGATAATGTACACCAACATGTTATGTGGTGCTTATGTGTATCTGCTTTACTACTGCATATGTGCACATATAGAAAGTTTGATGGTGCACTGATGGATGGAGCCGCCGCTATTTTACTTATACGACTACCTTTCTTCTTGCCTCTTAAACATGCTGTTAAAACCAGTGTGCAAACTGATATGTTACTGTTGGGAGCCTCCCATTGTAAATAGATTTAATTAAAATCAATGATCAGTGTTGCTGTTTACTGTCTCTGAAATATCAAGCGTATCTAATGGGTCTTTTGATTTCTTAGGAGGAGTCTGGAGAGAAGGTGAACAGTGAAACCAATGGGTCAGCGGAGTGGCTGTGCCCCCTGTGCCAAAAAGGGCAAACGGACAGAGCCTCCCTGTCTCTACACCTCACCAACCAACACAGCGTACTTCCAACTTGTGTTGACAGACTGCTGGACATTGTAAGTATTCTGGTGCAGCACTGCACAACCAGATATGTGCTGTCACAATGTTTACCTTAGAATATGTTGATTTTATCATCCCCCACATTTCTTCTTACCCTGGATTTACACCGGCTGCGTGTGCGTTGCGTCTCCGATCCGTGACACGTGACCGACAAGTTCCCGCTGTGAAAACATGTACAATCGCGCAAAACTACATGTATGTGTGATAAATCCAGGAAGAAACAGTCCTGTCTCCAGGTGGAGAAGCAGAGGAGAGTCAGACTTGCTTATGTTTGACTTTTTTTTCGGTGTTTTGTGCTTTTACCATGGGAAAGTAGCTTGTTAGTATATTTATTAAGAGTATTTATTTACTGTGTTGAAAATGCTGGTGAAATAGTGTCAAATACGATCTGGCGTCAACGTCGAGAATTTTATTCTGAAAAGTAACCGGAGGTTTTATTTTCTTTCTTTGTTGGACTTCCTGCCCCGCTCTATGGATTTTGTGTGAGATTTCTGCGTCTCAGCTCTGGCATCCGGCAAAAATAGAACCTCTGCGTATCTTCGACGCAGCGCTCCGGATTGACGGAGCGGAGACGCAACACAACGCAGTCGGTGTGAATCCAGGTTTACAGTACTTACTTGCCAATTTCATGGGTTTTCTAGATAAAGCAAATGCTTTTAATGGTTTTATGTAACTTATAATGGTAAAACAATAAATGCACACTTTATTAGGATCATTGTACTCAGCATCTATTTAGCTATGTGTCGGTCATTTTAGACATTCTGTGCTGGATTAGACAAAGAAGTGTTGCAAATATTTTGTCAGCTGTCGATCTCATTACAACAGTACATTCATGTAATAACGCTCCACTGTGTGGACTGCTCAAATTTGATTGGCAAAATAAACAACGCTGTGGCCGTGAGGTGGAACATGTTGGGTGTAGGGTTGCAACGATTAGTCGACGTAATCGATTACATCAACAAGATTTTGTTGATACAAAAATGTAATCGTCAACGTGTAATACTGCTGCTATCACACACCGGCTGCTTCATGTTAGTCTGCAGCTGCAGCACAATATGGGAAGTGCTGGCTGGGGGCAGTATTTCTCGCTGTTTACATCCCGCAAGGAATCTGAGAAGAATGCACAAATTGTGGTGGAACAAACAGAGGCTCGGAAACTCTGACCCGAAGCTTCCAAAGTTTGGCAACATTTCACTGAAAATAAACAACTAAAACACATTAAATGCGAACTCTGAAGCTCAACTCTCATACCATGGTAGCACTACAGTGATCAAACACCTTCAACACCGACACCGCAGAAATGTTCAAAAATTAAGTTGATATCTCTGAGATATTTTTAAATTACATGCAGTGCTTAGTGAACTGTAACAATTCACTCCGTCCTCGTTTTGATTTTCGCTATAGCTTCTAACGATCAGATCAGATGTCAAACTCCACAGAGTGAGTGACTGATGGTTTATGGACTGGGTCCACTGAGGGTCTAAACTAACCCGACTTCAATCAGATCTGATCTGTGGCATGTGGAGCTATAGCGGACAGTCGGTGTCAGGTGAGCTGATTAATGAGTGTGTCACATTTTCGTCAGACATGTGTCCATGTGACTCCCAAAATTAAACAATGAAAATGAGGATGGTGTGAATTGTTACAGAATGCTGCAACAGGGACACTGTCACAGGTACGTAAGTTAGGTTAAACACAACAGAAATTCAAAATAGGTATTTAAAAAATAAATCAGATGATTGTGACTAATTGAAAAAATGGATTTGTCGACAACAATAATAATTAGTTGCAGCCCTAGTTGGATGGTTTATTGTGCTTACCTTCTCTTGACACTCAACTTGATAGTAAATAAAGCAGCAGTAAAGATGCAATATTTGTACTGCTGAGGTGTCTAACAAACACTGCTTAATGTAAAGAGCGTCAAACACCATGCACACTGACAGTAAAGTTTCCTTCCAATGTATGTAAGCCTAAGTATATAATTTAACATTATAACCAAATGTATTTATAACATTTGTGCTAATTCTAGACGCAGAACAAAACCCCCACACCCTCGTTATGTCTCTGGTTTGGTCTACTTCCCTTGGTAAAAGTGTCGGTGGAGCAATCTCCAGTCTCTGGAAGTGTGTCAGTGGTGGCTGACCTCAGGAAGTTCGCTGGGGTTATCTTAAAACAAAGGATATCTCATCGCTTTTACCACTCAGTCAGTAGATTGACACTGAGTGCAATTTGTTGGATTGTTCACGTATTTATGACTGAGGCTACTTGTTTGAATCGGTGATGCAGATTATCAGACAAAGAGTAATTAGTTAAGTTTTTCATGCATTTTCCAGGAAGAAGGAATAAATGTAATTGTGAATCAGTATTCAAGTAAATAAACTCACTGATTATAAGCCACCAAATGTTCATATCGACCAAAATACTGTCCTACTGTTTTTGTCATATATCAACATTTACTTGTGAGAAGTAGAAATACAGTTTTGTTTAGTATAATAACATAATACACAAAATTTGTGCACAGATGTGCATTTAATCAGTGTCAGTGGTAGTTAGTGTTAGTAATTAGTGTCAGAAGTGTCAACTGGAGTGTGACGGTTAGTTGTGTTTTAATGACCCTTGTGTAAAAATAAAAATAAGTTTTAAGCACCTGTGTTCTTTATTTGAAGATTTTGATGATAGAATTTCTTTGCATTACTTGAAAAACGATTATTCCTTTTTTTATTGCTTCCTTTAAACCTTCGGGTTATTTACAAATTGATGGCTACCAAGTGTAAAGAAACCACACATCAATGAGACGTGCCCAAACGCCACACTTCCATCAGCGTGTTTGAAAGAAGAACTGCATTGTTAGATTTGCTCTGGGATCTTTGCTGACTCTTTCCTTTCATGTTCTTTTAAAAGGCTGTTCTGAAAAAGACTTCGAACAGACGAGAAGAAGACATAGGTGCTCCTAAGTCTTCAGGTGAGCGTGCTCTTTTGCTAAATTAACATCTGACTGTCATAACATTACTTATTTCTTTTATAGGGACATCTGAGACACTGAAATAACCTTGTGAATGCATTTGTGTTTTAAAGTGAACTGCTTCATAATGATCATTGCGGTTGATAACATTTAGATTTTTCTAGAGACATCCATTCACTGAATCCCATTTAGCCTCAAACAGTAAAAAAAAATGTCCAGCAGCTCAGTGAGGTGCAATAAATGTCTCATTTAGTCAGACCACCTATCTAAAGTAAAAAGACTATCTGCCATGGCATGCGGGGTTCCAGTAGGGATGCAACAACGTTCATTATTTTATTGAACCGTTCCATATGCCCTGTTCAGTTCAATACGCTAAGGCAAGCAAACGATATTTCGGTACGTCACAAAACTTTATCAAGTTGTTCCAGCGCATGCTGTTAACAGACACAGCAGAGCACTATTCAGGCCCAGTGCTACTGTTTGTTCATGCTGCCTTCAGAAGTCCCTCAATATCCTGGGAGCCAATGAGTGCTCTGCATGTAAATGATGGATACTTGAGAAAGTGGAGCATAAACAAACATGGCAAGTGTACGGGACTCTGAAAAAAGAAAATTTAAAGGGTTCTGCAGTGTGGAATCATTTTGGATTTAGCGTCAATTAGGTTGACAACAAGAAAATGATGGTCAGCAATGTAAGCATTGTTGATCACCCATCTGTGTCACTTGGAGCAGCACGGAGCAGGTCTGCCTTAGCTTCAAAACTAATGTCCTAGGACCGTCTATCAGCTGCCTTCAAAAGTAGTTTGGAGCCACTTCACAGTGGCACAGTCAAATACCTGTAGCCATATTCATCAGCTGACGAAACCAGATTTCACCACATGATAAAACCAACTGAACCTTGTTATCATGTACTGTCCCACACCCATTTTAGATTCTTCCTGAGTTCCCTGACAGTGACTGTTCACTACTTACATGACTGAGAAATCAGAGGCTTCATGCTGAAGACTCATCCACTATATGAGAAAGTTAATTTTTGTTCATTATTTGCTTTTTCTATGGAAGGCTCTTACATTTTTATAATAAAGTGGGTGGACTTTATCTCTGCTTGCTTTTAATTATTTTTACATGCAGTATATTGCTTTTTCTCGTATGAGTATTTTTTAAGATATCAAAACTGTACTGTTACCGTGGCCCAAAAATCGGGATGCATACCAAACAGTGGGAAAAGTGTATTGTTGCATTCCTTGATTTCAGAAACAAATTGAGAAAAAATACTGGTTACTTTCTGTTGATTAAATGACTAATTGTTGTTTAGTTTTACTGTAAACCTTTGCTCAACTAATGTGAAAATCTATTTAATAATTCAATTCTCAAGGGTTGACAAAGATTTCTGAGGCTACTGGTTTAAATTATCTGTCCATAACTTGTTTAGCAGAATCACAGAAACATGTTTGTCTGTTTCATCAGGTGCTCTACTTTTGCAATTGAAGCCAGCTGAAGAGCTCAGCTCAGACTCCTGCCAGTCCACCCAGACTCTTCAAGAAAAGGAGATGGAGGAAGAGCGAATCCTGGAACGGGAGGGAACTGAAGCTGAGCCAGTTGAGGAGGGAAACCAAGGCACAGGAGCCAAAGAGCAAAATGCAGCTGAGAATACAGGAATCACAAATACTGGTGAAAAGTCTGTTGGTAAAAATGGCGTGACAGCTGAAAATAACCGCCGGTTATTCAAATGCCATGCCTGCCGGGAAACGTTCCCTAGCAGAACTGCTTTGAGTGTTCATTACAACTCTATAACCCACATTCAGAGGATGACTCAAAGTGGGGACAATGAAAGTCCTCCAGTTCCGGTCCTGTCTCGGCCATATATAACAAACAAACCCTACCAGTGTGCAGTTTGTCAAGTGTCATACAATCATTCCATCACCCTTGAGAGCCATATGAAATCTGTGTTGCATCAGACCCGGAGCAGAAATGCTGGCATTGTTGCAAATGCTGCAAACAGTGCAAAGGCCCCTGGTAGTTTGGGAAGCAGCGGTAGCAGTGCTCCAAATGCTGTAGTGAGCACATCTGGTAGTGGAAACAGTCATTTAGTAACCACCACCAACTGTGTTGCTCCTGGGACAGTGATGGTGGCTGCTGCAAGGGACGGAGATCAGAGCCAAACTTCACAAGTGGCTCCCTCTGTCCTCACGTCACCTGTGGCTTCAGCGCAGGCGGTATCAGCCTTCCTCACCCTCCTAACATCCAATCCTGGCACCCTGTCGCACTCCCTTCTCCCCTCCATGTTTGCTGCTGGGAGTTCCCCAGGCGCTGCTGCACCTCATCTTGTGCCTCAGCCTCATATGGTCATGCCCTTGATTCTCAATGGACTCCAAGCCCAAACCCAACAGCATCAAGAGAACCAGCAAGGACAGCTCCTTACCCAGTGTGTGCCCTTTGTAGGTCTCAGCACAGCCCAGCAAGCTCTCTTAACCCAAAGACTTAACAGCTTAACAAACCAGTGGCCCCCTGCTGAAGTTGCAGCAAATGTACAGTCGGGCTTAGAAGAGCAAAAACACAGTATAAAGAGTGAGAGAGAGGACATAAAGCAGGAAGGTGATGGGGCAGTTGAACATAAGGTGTCAAAACAGCTTAAGGGCATGGAGAACTGGACTAAAGAGAACATCAAAACAGAGAAAGTTGAGGAAAAGGGTGATAAAACATTAGCACAAGATCGCAATATGGATAGTAAAGTTAAGTCTGAGAGCAATGTGGACAGTGGGAAGGCACCTAGCAGTAGCACAACAGCTGAAGACAGCTCAACTGATCCAGTTGACCAGAAAGTTGAGAAAGCAGTTTGCCTGAGTCTCTCCCCAGCAAGGACAGAGAAGAGCCTCCACAATAACAACCTCTCTCCTTCTGCCTCTGTACCCAGCAACTCAAGCTTCAGTCCAATACATTTAAATCTTACACTTAGTCCTGATTCAACGCCTCAGAAATCACAATCAGGCACTAGCCCTTGTGGTTCTGTTGGTACCCCGAAATCTAGCCCAAGAACAAATGCCTTAACTACCAATCAAACTCGATCTCTTAGTCATGCAATGGGATCTGTTTATCCAGACCTTCCAGTGTTGTCGGAGTTCCAGTCAGAGGTGCTTTGGGCGTTCTTTGAGTCGAGAAGTGAGGCTGATGCTGCCAGTCCTCCACATGAGGACTGTGAGGCGCTGGGCAGAGAGGTAGGGCTTTCTGAGGAAGAGGTACGGAAGTGGCTTTGCAAAGCCAGACATGCCAAACAACAGCAGAGAGCCACAGAGTTAGATCTGCTCCAAAGCTTAGCAGGATTTTCGAGGGCCACTCAGAGTTCTGACAATGACTTTGATGATGAGGAGAGGTCGCTGGTTATTGCCGAATGTGAGGATGAAGCTGAAGCTTCGAGTAGTCAGGCAATTGATTTGTCTAATACGAGGGGAAAGCATGGACAGAAAGGATTGGGAAGAGAGGGTCAGGGAGATTCCTGTCTCACATCAGACTCTGAAAATGAGGTTTATACCTCTGTGATTGTGTCAGATGAGGAAAGTCAGATTGGGTCTGGTAGGGAGGCTCCTGAGAGCCCGCCTAAAGATGAGGAAAAGCACCAGGTCCAGTGTGATAAGGGGGCAGCCGGAGGGAAAGTGTTGCGCTCCACAACTGTATTTCTCTCGGATGCGGAGGACGAATATGAAGATGAGGAAGGTGGAGGGGGTCAGAGGTCTAAAAGGAAAAAACGAAAGAGGGAGTTTGAACGTGAGGAGGTGGAGGTGAAAAAGGAAAGGCAGGACCCAGATGTGGACCTTGAGTTGGAGGCCCAAGGGGATCCTCCAAGTTCAAATTCTCATATGTTGGACCAAATTCCAAGTGGCGCTCTCCATTCACTTCCTCTGTCTCTCACTCCCTTTTCTACTCAATTCCTTAGCCCCTATGTCCTCTCACTTACTCCATCAATGGTTGGAGATGGCAGCAAAGTACCTCTCTTTTCTAACCCGCCAACCATCACACGGTTCTCCAGCTCCCTGCTTTCACAGACGCTCACACACAACCAAGCTACTCACTACTTGTCCAACGGCGATGACTCTGAGTCAGCTCTGGATCTCAGCATGGGCAAAAACAATTCAAAATCTGCTTCTTCGTCATTATCTCTGGCAGAGAAAATTGCAGCACAGAAAGGACAGTTGCTGGATGGGCTTGGCCTGAGGCCCACATCCAAAGGTTTGGTTGTTGTCCAAGTTAAACCCGAGTCTGTTACTGCCATGCCCTCTTCCAACAGCAGCGCAAGTCTAGTCAATTGCAATAACATGACAAAGTCTGGTATGTACATGAGGGCAGCAGAAAAAATGAATGCAAACCTATTGAAAAGAGAACAAGAAAAGGAAAGTGAAAAAGAGAAAGATGGGGAGTATGAGCAGCAGCAGAGGAAGTCCAAAGGGAAACGGTATCGGGATATGAGACGTTCAAGGACCATCATTCAAGCTGAACAACTAGATATACTTTATGGCTGCTATTTCAAGGACCCCAACCCCGGGAAACATGAATTTGAACAGATCTCTGAATGGGTGCATCTTCCGAAAAAGGTTGTTCAGATTTGGTTCCAGAATATGAGGGCAAGGGAGCGCAAGGGCGAGGTTCGATTCATCAGCGATGGGACCCTTGCAGCGGTTGGCAAACCCCTCATCAAATTCACCTGGCCTCTTTCCAAACCCATTTTTTCAAACAAGTCTGTGGCAAACAATACTGGAGGCATTACAACTACTCCAATTGTGCGCACTCTGATGAAAACGGAGAACCAGCCTGTGAAGGACCTGAGCAAACCAGCTCTGGTGAAAAAGCCCCCAGTTCCTATCAAGCCCAAGGAGGTTGTTACCTCGACAACCGTCTCTCCTGTAAGTAGCAGTGCCTCTGTTTTGCCAAAGACCAAGCTTGAAACCACCAGCAATATCACTATGGTCAAAGTTGCGCCCAAAGTTAAACCTGCTGTCCTCTTGGTACCCCCCAAGGGTCCCATCCCCGCTGCTTCACAGCCAACCCAGAAGAGAAAGCTTGAGGAGGAGGAGGAGGAGGAAGAAAAAACAGATGACGAGAGAGACCACGACAATGAGATGGGTCCTCGAACAACGACTAACCGTATGGTTCCCAAGCTGCCCACGACCCCCATCAACAACAGGACTCCTGCTGCAGCAGTGGTGCCACCAAAACAGAACGGGCTCAACTACTGGACCCCTAAAGTCCCCATCAAGATCAACACACTGTCACGAGAACAACTGGGTCTGTCCACCCACTCACCAACTCGCACCATTGCCCCGCCTCCCACACCCAGCATTGCACCCGTCAGCCCGAATACCCCGAGCGCCGTCAAAGCAGCCAGCCCATCCACCCCGGCTGTAGGCAAGTCAAGTTCAACTGAAAGCAGCTTTCTGACCCACTCCTCCAGCCGCAGACCACGCACACACTTGTCGTGCCTACAGCTGTCCATCCTGCAGTCCTGTTACGAGACCTGTGCCCACCCCAACGCCATGGAGTGTGAGGCCATCGGCACTGAGCTCAACCTACCACTCAAGGTGGTGCAGATCTGGTTCCAGAACACAAGAGCTAAAGAGAAGCGCTGGAGGCTTCAGCAAGAGAAAATGGTATGCTGGCAAATGACGTTATCTGCTGTCAAATGTTTTGTTTTTGTCATATTCCTATTTCTGGAGAAAACTTGTGCTGTGTCTCAAATCTCATTCATACCTACATACTGTTAGTCCACTTTTGTAGTACACTATGCAGACTATGTACTTGCTCACAAAGTGCGCAAATTTCGTCAAAGTAGTATTGTCTCAATCAAGCAGAGCTTTCGCGCACGTACAAAACATGAGGTGAAAATGAAACTTACTGCTGTTACGCTAGCTGACACGTTTGGTTAATATTTACAACCCATCAGTCCTCGGACCTCACATCTTAAACCTCAATCTACAGTGAAGATGACAATTTATCACACACCAGCACCAAACGTACGCCACAATATCAATGCCTGAAAATGTGCCGTAGTTTATGCCAGGATTCCATCGGTAGGTGATATCCCCTGAGGTGACGCTCATGTCCACCACCGTTACCAAAAGTCAAAGGTCGTCCTTTCTATGTCACTAAGATGGCGGATGTTTAGGATGGGAAGTGTCTAAAGAATCCACACTGAACAGTGAACCAGTTGAGTGCGTACATGACATCAGAGAAGTATGAGATTTGAGACACAGCATTGGAATCATGGGATTTAATCATTTGAGCTGATTATAATAAGGTAGTAAGTTGGTTATGCTTTTGTTTTTCATTTGAATTTATTGACAAGTGGATGTTTCTCTGCCATCAGATTATGCTGTGAAACTTTCACATAATGTATTGATAATTAAGAGCACATATTTGCTCAATTTTGTTTCCTTTCCAAATCACAGATGTTAATGAAAATAATGATGCAAAAATAGGCTAAAATGTGGAATAGGAATTATGCACAGTATTGATTGGTATAGTGTACATTAACTGTGTGTAACATATCTGCTGATCTTATTCCCTCTGTCTACCCCCCACCCCTCCCATACTTCAGTCTCCTCTGTCAGGTGGGAAAGTGGACACAAGTTCGGGAAGCTACCTGCAGTACAGCGCTCTCAAAGCCAATCGTCCCATCCTGCCCAAGCCTGTTCAGCTGACGGTTACAGAATCTCCTGTTTCTCCAGCGGCTGGTCAGACCATGCCAAAGGAGACGCTGACAGGCCATTGTGATGCTTGTGACGTCTCCTTTGAATCCCGGGCGGCTGCGAGGGCCCACGTCTTCTCCTCACGTCACTTGGCAACCCTGAGAACCACTAACTTTGGCCAGCCGGCGGCAATTTTCAGCAAGAATGGAACCGGTAACGGCGGATCTGGCAGTGTTGTGCCGAGCTCACAGGCATCTAATTCAGCTCCTGCATCTAGCACCAGTGCTGCAGTAGAGATGGTCATCGAGTTGCCTCCATCGACGGCCACCAGCAACAGTTAAAATTCAGATCAGATTTGGTCTGTACACTGACTCTTGGACCCCTTTGGGCTCCTCAGATTTTAATAAACACATTTGAGCACTATTCCTCAAAAACTAACTTCTTTAGTTTCTGAAGTTGGCTCTCCCTGCACCTGATATCCTTTGCTCAACCTTTGCTGAAATCTTTTAATCTGTAGAGTTCAACTAGAATCAAATGCAACAGCAAACTGTTTCCATGCTGCTTCTCACTTAATCAGTTGCTGTATGGTAAGTAATGATTACATCTCGTTCCCCCAGATGTACCCCCACTGTGACCCCAAACTATTTTGGTCCTGTGGTTCTATATTTCCTTAGTTTGATGACCTTCCTACAGTTTGCAGAGGCACTCAGCTTGCCATGCTTGAACTATCTTAACCTAGAGATTGATGCAAATCTATTTCTTCTTTGGAAGCTGCCATTCGACAGCAGGCCCAGAAACACTTTTTGGGATGATAATACAAATTACTCAAAGTAATGACTCCCACTTTGCTCCTGTGGAATTCTCTTTTGTATGCTTTCACTTCTAGGGCAGAGGTTGCTTGGATATAATATGAACGAACTTAACCATTGGGAGAGGAACAACTGGTATTGATTGTCACTTTTTTTTTTTTTTTATTTGGGACAGGAGTGCGATCTGAAGAGTGTTGTGTCTACTTCTTTGGGATATAACAGAGGTACTTTGCAGAGGATAGGGCTGTTGATTTGTCCCCATTGACGTGTTCGTAGTTTTCACGACAATCCAAATAAACAGGGCAAAAAGAGTAAGAAAGTGGAATCTTGGCATACCGCACTTTGACACATTTTACATTGTTTGAAATGTTTTTAAGCATTCTAATGCAAGTGTCTTTTTTATTAAAAGATGCATTCATGCATGTTGGATGCCTTAATATAAAACGTAAAATAAATTGATTTTTGCTAGTCTATGGAAAAATGCTTTAGCTGTAAGCAGTATATTGTGCAACAAGCAGATCTGGGTATATAAATGAAGAGCTCCGTTCCCAATTCCTTTCACATCTATTTTTGAGGGGAAAGTGTTTGAATGTCATTAATTTCCAGGAACACAGCAATTCTTCTAGGTGAATTGCATTTCCTTGACCAGGAACGTAATTGGCAACAAACCTAACGTAGATTTCAACTCCCCTCAAACTAATGTATAACTCCTTTTAGAAAGCAACTTTTTAACTGTTGGAAAATAAATGTTCTCACCAACTGTAGGTTCGTTAGAGACTTGACAGCCTTAAGAGGAAACACCACCAGCCGTAGGAGTTCAAGCCGAGGTGATCCTCGAGTATTTGCTCTGCCGTGAATGCTGTGCAAAACAAAGTTGAGTATTCATATTGACAGAAAAAAGCTGCAGAAACAAATACTAACTTTTTGATGTCAAATGCCAAAACTCAAAAACAACAGGGCTTAAGGCGGTTTCTGACCTGCCCCTATTCTAATTCTGGTAACGCACTTTGTGTAAAATGGGATCTGATATCTGGAAACCAAAACAAGGGAGAACATTGTCTTTTTAATAGTATCCACAAGGGACTAATGGATGCTCCATTCTAAGGAAGCAAATTGGGGAACATGAAATGTTTTGACTGAGAGCTAACAAGATGGTGCTGTGCTGAAGGACACGTAACATACTAAAGATGTTTTCCTTCAATTTAAGTTGTATATTAATGTTACTATTGATAGTTTTAACAAAATGCAAAACTGAAACTTTTGTAAATTAAATATATAAAATAACTGATATTCCAAAGTAATTGTTTGCTTTCTGTCATTCAAAAAACCAAAAAGCAATCTTGTGGTCGACAGTGAGCAGGAGAGGTGTACACAAATGCAAACTGTAAAGGACATCCCACGGCTTGACACTTGCACTAGTTCACTATTTTTGCACAAGCTACAGACATTTCAAATGAACACAGCCATTATCGCAACATGAAAAGTCACTCGGTGTTGTTTTTGAAATAAGCAGGGCAACAGTGTCCTTTCATGAGTAATAATTTGTATGCCTGTTGGAAACTGTATCTTGTGTGTAAAGCAAGGACTGGTGTGCTTGAACCTCAAGACTGGGATTACACACATACACGCACTCAGACACGGTGTTGCACTGTCCAAACTAGATAGGGTTTTTATGGAGATCTGCTTTTTATTCCTTTTTTTTCTTTTCATTGTCACTTTGATTATCACTATTGTTATAACTGTACTACTACTTATACGATTTATCATTACTACTCATCACTGTTTTATTATTGATCCATAATTGTTTTAAATGCCACTTCTCTGCTCAGAAGAGTAGGCTATGGTATTCTTATGAATATTGAACAATAATAGTGGCAGTGTTGTTATTAATTGTTAGATTTTTTTTGATTAAGTTTATTTCCTCCTTCTCACTTGTACTTGCCTTTTTGTGTTTGGTCTCCATTATGATTTCTTTGATATCCAGAAAAAATAAAATCAGTTGAACAACAGTGTGTCTCTTCAGGTGTTTATTTTTAATTTTAATTCATTTTGTGTACAACTGGTATTATATTTATATGCAAAGGTAACTGACGGAAGCATAATCCAATTGAAGGCACAGACAATATTTGGGCAAGTGGGACGTTACATAAGTTTACATCCAATAGCAACGCGTCTGACAATTAACTGGCTTGACCAGTGTCTTCACCGACGAATAGGATTGAGAGTTCTGCGCATGCGCCTTGCCGTCACTATACTCCGCCTCGGCTGCCATTTCTAAACTGAGGGACGCCGCCGCTCGAGTAGATTCTTCGCTTGCTTTATGTACGCAACTAAAGTCAGTAAACTACGTTATCTGGAGTGAACTAGGACGTTTGCTTGAAGGTAGTAAGTGAAACCGTAGCATCCTTGATCACGGTATGCCCATTTAGTAGTGACTAGGACCGTAGCAAGTATTTTATTCCCCATTTTAACTTTACAAAGCGGTGTTTTCCGCCGTTTTTTTCTTTCCACCGCCCCACTCACTCTCCCCCTTGTGTGTGAGTAGGGGCCTGCAACGTTGGTTTGGCCACGAGGTAACGTCGGTTGGATCAAGGCGATGGCAGAGTTCGGTAACGGACTAGCGGATGAATCCTTATTAGATTCAGACACCGGGCATCCTGAGCTAGAAGACCCTGGGGTCGGTGATGAAGAACCGGGTTTAGAAGAAGGAGAGGCCGCAATTGAAGACCCGGTAAGTGGAGGGCATTGTTTCAGTTGTGGGAACCAGCGTGGATGACTGGATGTGCTATTGCTGTGCTGCGGTTATTGTTTGGTACGAGTAGGCAGCATTTTTTATTAGGCTTTCCACAAATCTTGGGTCACATGTTGCGTGCATTATAGCTGTCTCCAGGTCGATATTAACCGCCATTGTGGTTCACGCAGTGCAGTGGAAATGGGTGGTGACATGCGCGGTATCGGGAGCCATCTTGGCGCAAGAGCGGCGCCAGTTTCTCTGCGCCAGGGAACAGCCTGAACCATAGAGGGTGAAATATTCGTCGCAAAAATGCGAGTCGGATATGTAGGGGACAGTTAGGGTTGAGGGGAGGACGGGCCGCAGCCATTATCCGCCTCGGCTAGGGAGGACCTGTTTAAGAAGGCGATCTATCTGACGGTAATGATACATTTTCTATTCTCTTTACCCACACTCCGTTTGCGGCTGCTGCGGCATTCCGAGCACATGCAAATGACCGAGGCTAACGTTAGCTGATCACAACCATCAGCTCCAAATGCCGCAACCGACCTGTCACACGTAAGCGTTAGTCACGGGACAAAGTGTGTCTGTCTCCCTTCATTGCCCCGTTTGCTTGATCAGTTATACCACATGATGGCAGACCCCCAGGCTGGCTGCTGGTTTCCAGAGAGGAGGCGGTGGACAGGCACCTGACCGCCGCTGTGGTTGTGTCCTGTGTGTGAAAATGGCCTACTTTACATTTTCCACATGTGCAATGGTGCATGTCCACAGCGTGTCCAGGTGTGTTTGGGTTGTGGTGATGTAGTGGTGGAGTGTCTGGAGCACAGGGAACAGCTTTCCACACAGATGCAGTGTGTTGCGGCATTTGAGGGGCTGGGTTGGATCCCTCATCGTTTCCCCAAGATCAGGGTGAATCAGAGATGGAAGATACCAGCTCCAAACTATCAGTGCTGGGCGCTGGTTGTGTAATTCTCTTGCTCTTGCCTTGGCTTTGTAGATGTGTGTCTTTCATATAGGTTGATGGTTAATCTGTAATATTATGAGTCACATGGATAAAAGATGGCAGATGAATGATGGTAAGAAGACTTCAGATTCGCAGACAGCCAGTGTCACTGCAGTCACTGGTGTGGTTCCTGTCAGCAGAGCCCAGAATGGAGTTTGACAGACTGTGCTGCAGTGCACCAATTTCCAAGCTGGTCAGAAGCGTCCTGCCATCTCTGTGTTTACCATGGAGGAGGCACTGTCTTCCTTTATTTGGTTATCTGGCTCTGCTAGGTCTGTTCGCTGGAGCAAGCTATGTTTCCACAGTTGCATTAATTGAATTTGCTGATTGACTAGAGCAACATGTGTATTTTTTAAAATAAAGAATAGTTTGGTAAGGTGTTGTACTGGGAGCAGTGTACATATTATGACAGCGTGGTATCCTCCAGACAGCACAAATCCACCATATAGTAGTTCCATCACTGGATAATGTTCAGTTAACACACATTCAAAGGTGTTATGACATTTGTCAGTGATACAGATTTTCATTTCTAACTTTGGTAGTTTGCCACAGCTATTTGCTCCGTATTGTTGATCTTCATTAATGTTCTTTTTATGACAATGAAGAAAACATTGTTTTTGTCCACAGGAGCTGGAGGCCATCAAGGCGCGGGTGAGAGAGATGGAGGAAGAAGCAGAGAAGCTGAAAGAGCTGCAAAACGAGGTGGAGAAACAGATGAATCTCAGCCCGCCACCAGGTATGTTTTCGTCTGTCAGTGAGAAACAAACCTGCAGTGCTACACACTGATACTTGACCCAACACACCGAGCACATTCCACGTGTATTTACCATGCTGGAACAGATAAGGTGGTGACTTGCTGAGAATGTTTGAGTCCTGTTGGCCTTTTTTACTTATGTGGAAATTTTGTTACCAGTAAGTCAAAGGTTCAAATAAAGTGTGTTTGTGCCTATCTTGTCTGGACTATCAGGAATGACCAGCACAAACTGCACTAATAAAAAACAGGGATTATATTAAACATTAGGGATTCATTTATTTCCACATGCATTTACAATAAATGACTAACAAAATGAAGTTTGGTTTGATTGTAAAATGTTTTGTGTCCCATAAGCAGTTGGTCCTGTCATAATGTCCATCGAGGAGAAGATGGAAGCAGATGGCAGATCTATATATGTCGGAAATGTGAGTATATTTATCTTGTCTGTTAACGCGACTACAGTGGACGTTTTATGGTTTTGCAGAATGTTTATCATGATGATTATACAGCTTAACTTTGAAAGCATACAATTCTATTAACAAAACAAACTGCCTGTGGAGCACTGATTATATGCAGCGTCTCATCTCAGCCATGCATTTGTGTTGCTTTCTCCTTGTGTCACATCTCTTATGGTCTTTTCCACTACACAGATCCAGCTCGTCTCTATTCATTTTGTTTCCAGTCAGGTATCTTTCCCTGACAATTCAGTACCTCTTCCATGTGGGTGCTGACGTCACAGCACTGGCTGGGCGAAACTGCCATGCTGGTACCGTGACATAAACACCATGGAATATGGAGGAGATGGTGAAGACTGTGTGTAGATTTTTGGAACAGAATGAGAGAAAAGAGACGGAGCATGACACTTTGGTCTGGTCTCTCCATCTGTCCCTGTCCAGCTGTTCTAACAAATGTTCCAACCAGGCAAAAATTACTAATATGTCTTTGTGTCATTAACAGACACAGTGTGTGTTTAACACATCAGGCATGTTCAATGAGAATGCGATGAGGAATGAAGAACTGGATCGCTATTGCCGGTAGAAATGATGGAGATTCCTGTGTCCAATGTAGCGCTTGGGATGGCCCTCAGACTGTATTGACCAATCAGAATTCTGCGACATAACATGTTGCACACCAGCTCAGCTTCCTTGGATCCTCGATGGAGGTGGTACTACCAGAGCAGTGAAAACCAAGTTGAGCGGTGCTGGAATCGTGGCGTAGAGAAGCCCCATTTTCGACTGAGTAGTATTGGTGGGGTCAGGGTTGATTCAAAGATGCATGGAGAACAGCCAGCAGACACTGCAGACTGTATATCAAGTAGATGTGATAATGCACTCAACAAAAATATAAACACTCGAAGAAAAACATGTAGTTATTTTTATGTGAAAAAATAGAGTAAATTTCCAAAAATAACATTACAACTTTATCAATAAAGTGGCTTTAATTTGCGAGCGTTCGCCTCAATTTCAAAACAAAAGTCCTGGAATAATGGTAGGAAGAATGCAATGGGTACACCGGTGATGCATGGACATCACCAGGTTGTCGATCATGCATGAAGATCATGTCCTCAGTGCTGCAGAGTGCTGGTTACCCAGTTGTTAAATAGATCCAACGGGTTTAAACTGAGTACTGTTGATGTTGTTTTCCTTCAGGTTGACTACGGTGCCACAGCAGAAGAGCTGGAGGCTCATTTTCATGGCTGTGGTTCAGTAAACAGAGTCACCATCTTATGTGACAAATACACGGGACATCCCAAGGGGTAATATATGTCATTGGCTTTTTTAACATGTTTTCATTCCGATTTTTGTTTTTATCTGTAGATTAGTTCTTAATTGACCATTTGGGGTTCTGTTGTTCCCCCCAGGTTTGCCTATATTGAGTTTGCAGACAAGGAGTCTGTTAGGACGGCCATGGCTTTGGATGAGTCCCTTTTCAGAGGAAGGCAGATAAAGGTAGGCTCATTTCTATAATTAATTTACTACCAGCAGATTATTTTTGTTGTATCTTAACCATCTTCGACCTCTGCTGACCTCTGACCTGTAGGTGGGTGCGAAGAGAACAAACAGACCAGGCATCAGCACCACAGACCGCGGCTTTCCACGGGCTCGGTTCCGATCACGGGGAGGAAACTTTTCATCACGTGCGCGCTACTACAGTGGCTACACACCACCTAGAGGCAGAGGACGGGCCTTCAGGTGAGCGGACACTGTGGGAGGATGCTGCACCTGCATGTACAGCGTCCCACTCACTGAAGGATAGAAAAGTCATGAGCAGTCAGAAGTAGCAGCTAGTGATGCATACTGACACTAGGGAGCTTCTGCAATACCATTTAATCACATTTTGTTAGTATTGGTGCTTTAAGAATGACAGTGTTTGGATGTCAGCTGCATTTCCTGATAAACACCAGCAGGTAGCACTCTGTGAGAAACACATTCTCCTGCAGGCACTTTGGGTGTATTACCAAAACCGATGCACTTAAAAATATCAGTCAGGCAGGATCTGTACAGCCCATCTGTAAAAGAAGGTCCAACACAGTTAAGTCCCAGACTAGTGAAGAGGTCTGTTTTATTTGCACCTCAGTTTAAACTTGTGCTACTGTAAATTGCAGATCAACACCAGATCTAAATGAGTATTTAATGTCATGAGACATCTGTCCACAATTAGTTTATCACTGAACGTGCAGACCACCACCAAGGAGGTGTATTGAGTCTTTAAACGCTGTAGAACAGATGATGTCTCTGATTCCAATATAACGTGTAAGTCTGATCAGAGTTCCAACAATCAGTTATTAATTCACTGCTCAGACTAACAAACTGAGATGGAATATAGAAATAACTTGAAGTCTCAAGTTAAGCTAAAGAATTTAACACTACAAGTGACTGGATGCAAATGATTCAATACAGATCTTTGGCTGAAGTCTGCTCCATCACCTGTTTTCCATACATTCCTCTGATTCGTTGAATTATTGTGTGGGTGTTTTTTAAATTTGGGCATTGTAGAGTTCCAGACCCACTCTTTTAGTGATTTTTATTGTACAAAAGAAGAGAATGCAGCACGAAGAAAAACGCCTGAACCCGTTGATGCCATGATTGTCTGTTCATTTCATGAAATGAATAAACCACAGATTCTTGGACGATTACCTCTTGTGGGATCTACTTTTCAGAGGGCAGGGATCCTGCTGTGGAACTCTGATCATCAGTTGTGGAACTGAGGCTCGCTGGTCGATGCATCACACAAACATTTAAAATGAAGTTGAAGTTTCCGTCTTTGGATCAGTTTGGATTGTCTGAGGTTGAATGATAAACAGGCTTTGCTGATGGTTTGAGAAAATGTGATTTGTCACAGATGGAGGTTTTGCAAAGTGTTTGTGTAACCTGAGCAGTTTTGCTGTGATAATGATTAAATGCAGTGTGACATTCCTTCTGCTGCTCTGACAGTGCTGTCTCATGCTTCACCTCATCACAACCTGCTGCAGCTGGGAGTAGAGGTGGCGTTGACACACCGGTTGAAGGCTGGACTGGATCGGACTGATGAGCGCTGTGATACGGGCCCTTCTCTGCGTGTTGTGTCTCAAAATCAAACGTCAGACTAGTTAATGTGAATGAGATGATGCTCGGTTGTCATGGAGATGTTTCACACGTCCACTGAGTTTTAAGATTCAGGTTTGACCTTATTTTTGCAAAGCATGTGGGAAAACTGAGGCCTTGGACTTTTGCTACATACTTAATGCGTTACTGAAGCAGAAAACAGAAGTCGTGTTTGTAGGAGGATTTGAGCGAGGCTGCTTTTTTAGAATTCACCAGAAAGTGTTTCCATCTCTATTCATCCCTTTTGTGTTCGCAAGTGTCTGAACCGCAAGGTCAAAATCTCTAATCAACATGTGCTGATCCCAGCCACTCCCGCACATACCAAGAAACCCCAAATGCAGATTACTGGCTGGGGTATTCCCAACCTGCACGATGAGGCACACACACGGGTACATTTAATGTGTGTGACGCTGAAAGTATTGATAATCAGCAGTTAATTTGCTGAAGTGTAGTAATGTGTTGGTCTCTAGAGCTGAAAGCTGTGGAGGATGAAGGTCAGATTTGAACGCCTCATTCAGCTCAATACAAAGTAACAGTTTTCAGACATGTTGATTCCCCCGCTTTGAAGATAAAAACCTACAGAACCAAGGTCACAAAGGGCTGGAAATTGATTTGTCATCAAATGCTGCACAATGTTCGCAGAGTTAAAACCCACGTTCTTTTCATAGTTTTCAAAATGAATACTTCACCAATCAGTGACATCAGTTGATATCACTTGATCACCGATGTGCAAACCGATATATTAGTTGTGGCGTCATTGCAGACGGATCAGTGAGCAGCTCATTTCAGATAGAAACAGACTTGATGACACGTCGTACTCCAGTTATTGGTTTTAATTTTTTGGAGTCAGCTCATACCATACTGCTTTGGTGTTTGTGCGTGTGTACACCAACACACAATATTCTAGGGTTGGGCCTGTGGGGAAAATCATTTAACCAGTTTGAACGGAGGTCAAGAACCGTACGAATCCATACGCTGCTGGACTCCGCATCTGTGTTGTCACGATGTTCCAAAGTGGGTAGCGTTCAGGCGTCGTCCAAATGTCCTCAGACTGTCCGAATGTCCCCAAGTGTCATTCAGACAACGTCTCACCCAGGTGTCATCTGAATGTCCTCAGACGTCTGCTGCCCCTGTGTCTGTCTTCCTGTCATACACGTTGGACTCACTGGCACCGAGAAGAAGGTGCTTCAGAGTTCAACGGCACCAGTGATCTTTTGTTCAATATGCAAACTGATTTCCTGCAGAGCTTGTAGACTGAACCGGACTTAGAGGAACAGACCTAGAGCATACAAGTCCATTAACCACCCCCCCACTTTACAGCGCTCACTCCCAGAAACCAAAGTTCATGACTGCAGCCTGACCTCAACTGTGTGTGTGTGTGTGTGTGTGTGTGTGTGTGTGTGTGTGTGTGTGTGTGTGTGTGTGTGTGTGTGTGTGTGTGTGTGTGTGTGTGTGTG
>CAAKHB010001701.1:100225-111534 GCA_901007665.1 Aeoliscus strigatus | reverse complement strand
GTTTTATTGTGTTTGGGGACATATGTGTGGTGCTGTTTGTCCTCTTGGTCTTCTTCCACAGTGACCCCAGACGCGGCTCTCACAGAGAGCGACGGAGAGAGAGAGAAAGAGGGAGAGAGAGTGCCTTTGCCCTGCACAGCCACATTCTAATCATTATTTCTGACAATAAACCAAACACCTTTCCTCTCTTGGCAAAGCTGCTTCCAGCTTTACTCGGCACTCAGCTGATTTGTCGTCAGGCCACATGTAGACCAAAGGCACCACAACATTGTTAACGTGCTTCGTCTACTCACATGTGATCACTGTTCCAAACTGTCGTTCATTTTCAAACAAATCTATTCTTCCCCCCCCTTAAGTTGACCTTCAAATTTCTGCAGACCCTTTCCTCTGCCAATTGCACACAGATATACCTATCATAGATAGCACACCAGGAAATTGGTGTCCATCTTGGTGAAGCCAACCAGAAAGAAACTCACCCTCTTTTTCTCTCTCTTTTCCAGGGGCCGAGGGCGAACAACATCGTGGTATTCCCCTTACTAAACACCCCCACCCCCACCCCCAACCCCCTTTACTATCAACCCTTTCCCCCTCTCTTATCCATTTAAAAAAATCACACAATGAAAAAAGTCCCCACAATAAAAGAAGAGAACCCCAGAAGAGAGAAAAAAAAGACAAAAAAGGAAAAAAAAAATCTTCTTCTGGACAGAGACTGACTGGCCGCAGTGTGTGTGTGAGCGTGCGTGTGCGGAGGTTGGTGCGGTCACCCTTGGTAAGATACACGTTGGCCGGTGGGGGCAAGAATCTTGTGCCAGTTTCTCTTGTTTTTTTTGTTGCTTTGGAGAGTGGGGGGGAAAAAAGGAAAAAAAAGATGATGGTATCTCAGGCTGCAGATGTGTCTCCTTTGGTCTGGCGGTGACCTCCTGCTTTCACACCATCACCCACACAGCCCACCCACTCACCCTCCACCACCACCACCACAAGGAAAGGGGGGGCAATGAGAGAGGATACGGTTTTTGGTTTTTAAATGTTCATATGTGGAAGTTTGTTGTGTTCGTAGTCTGGTGTGTCATCCCCTCCCCTCCCTCTGCCCCCCTTCCCATCTTATCACCACACTCATCACCATTAGTTCTTGTCACTACAGATCTACAGATGCGTCATTGTTTAACCCCTCACTCACCTGTTAGCCATTTTTCATTTATTCTTTTGACAGATGTTTTTATTTTTGTGCAACCACTCCATCCCTCCACCCCCCAATGTGCTCCTTGTCCCCCCCTCCCTCCCTCCCCGTTCTTCTTACCCCTCCTCTCTCTGTATATTAGACCACTTCTTGTCGTTACAGGTTTCAGGACCAGTGGAGGCTGACGACCCCTCCCCAGGTGGCGCCGGCCCCCCCCACTGTCTCCGCAGCGTCTCTCTCTCTCTCTGCTCCCGCTATGCACACTCACCCCATCCTGTCCGTGTGGGGGGGCGGGGGAGGGGGGCAGGGCGACCACAGGCCCACCACAGGGGGCATTTACTATAACAGCAAACGCTGATAACGCTTTTAGTCCTTTTCACACTTAGACTCACTCACACACACACACACACACACTGACGACAAACCACACACATCTGTTCAACACACACACACACACACACACACACACTGCAGTACAGACGGCTGCACCCAGCCGCCAACCAACACATGATTTTGTACACAGCTGAGGCCAATGTAGCGGAGCAGCATGTAGTGAGTGAGGCAGGACCAGAGATGGGCGTGGGGGAGGGGGGTGTAGGGTTGGACCCGAGAGCGCCCCCTTCCTCTGACTATGTGCAGTGCAGTCACGGCTGGTCTGAGGAGGCCGAGCTGAGAGCGGAGATTAATTTAATGAGTGAGTGGGCTGGAGCTGTTATTTTAGTGCAGGGGGAGGGGGGGGTTGTGTGGAGACTTTTTTTTTGAAAAGGGGGAGTGGGTTTGATGTTTTGCTTTTTTATTTTTACTTTTAACCCATGAGTCTGTAATTAGGGGGGAAAAAAAATAAAGACATTGTGTAAAAATGGGACTTTGTGAGTTTGTCCTGAATGAAGCTGTGTGTGTGAATGTAAAGAGGAATTTAAAGGGGCACTTACCACACCCCCTGGGCATGATTGCTCACAGCTTGATTTAAAACAAATGCAAGGAAAATAGGTTGAGTTGGGTGTGTGTGTGTGAAGATTTTAAAAAACACATACCTCCGATTCAGACCCTGACAAACTGATGAGTGACCAGGCAGATAGTAGTGTAGACACCTTTTGGATTTTAGTGCCTGATTTCAGGCTCTGCTGGAAACAGGTGCAGGCCAGCAATGGCTGTACAGCTAGGATACGAACACTGCCGAACCATTCAGACAACTAGCTAAAAAAATGCTAACGTGAAAAATGCTGACGTGAACACAAACAACTATCTAAATCACCAAGTTCAACTAACCTACATGCTAAAGCTAACGTACCTACAACTATTTGGAATAGCTAACGAACATAACGATCTCTCACTAAAACTAGCCTAAATACTAAACAGTTAACTGTAAACATACACTAAAATACACTGTTGACAGTACAATCTGACAAATTACTCCCTATCCTCTGCTCTGAATTCAACCTACTCTCGTTTGATAATGGTGGAGGGAATCATTTTATAGTGAGGGGGAGCAGGAGGGGCTTCAAGGTGAACCGTTGGTGGTGACGTCAGTTACCACGATAGTGTCGTGTGTTGGGGAGGGCAGTTGTGGGGTTTTCCCAGCATGCTTTGCTACAGTGTGTCTGGTAGTTATAACATAAATAAACTGAAAAGAGCACTTGGCACCATGGGTGAGGACCTCTCTGCATTCATGTGTTTATTGGTGTCGGGAGCAAAATAAAACTTTCCTGGAGTCCAGTGGTGCACAGAGCTGAGTTTCCTAACGAGAACCAAGGGTCAGTTCATATCTGTTAAAATTAGAACGTCACAGTGACTTAAAACTTCACGACACATTTAACAGTGTGTTTATTTCAGAAAATTAAGTAACCGACATGGAATTCATGAAATGCACTTCATGGTAAAAGCCAATAAAATAGAACGATGGCGCCTCCTGATGTCGGGTCCATGTGGACACCAGGGCTATTTGTGCTTCTTGAAGGCTGCAGGAGGAAACAAATTTCTGAATTATCTGGTCCTCCGATTGTCTCAGTGCACAAAAATAATGAATGTCATTCATCTTCACCTTTTCTTTTCGTACTCTTCTTAATCAGTTTCTTCTTTTTCTTGGGGTGGAAGTTATCTCCATCCTGTGAGAAAGGCTCAGTATCACAAGCAGCAGCCACAATGGACTCGTTCATTCAGGATGCAGGTGAAAGATTCTTCCAGAAGGAGCAGATCAACCACAGGATGCTCAGCTTTTATTCTCAGTGTTTCTTTGTAAAACATTAGTCAAGTGGCAAACGTCTGTCCCTCTGATGTCTCACCTGGCCACCCTCAGCGCCCGTCAGAGCGCTGATGTCCCCGAAGTGGGTGATGCCCCTCAGCTGGCCACTCATGGACATCATCCCTCTCTTCCTTGAGTGCTTCTCCCGCTTGGACATGTTCAGACGCACCATCATCGACTCCTCATATTGTTTCCTGAGGATGGAAAGAACATTTTAACAAAGATATTCAGGAAATGATGCTGATGTGAAAATGAAAGTAAAAAGTAGGGGTCAATGTGAAAATAAAAGAACCTGTGAAGCTCCTCTCGGCCTTCACGCTCGCTTTGGAAGTCCCGTCTCTCCCTGATCTCCTCGGGGGCATCGCTGTACTGCTGCCGCAGCTCCTGGATCACAGAGCTCCTGAGGACAGCCTGCCGCTGACGCTCCGCCCGAACCTTCTTCCTGTCGGCTTCTGTCATGTCACCATCTAGAGGACAGAGGACGAGTTCAACAGGTCGTTCACTTCAGTGCAGACAATCTCGTCTTTGCATTCTGTGACATGAAAAAGGACGACGACGTTACCATAATGCACTGCAGCGATCCTGGGCGGAACATATTTCCTGCCACTGGAGGGCGCTGTTTTCTTGTCTGAGGCCTCATTGCTCTGGTCTTCATCTTCCGACTCACTCAGCTGTTGAGTCATGAAGAGTGATTAAACGTCTCAGATGTTCTTACAGACGTTTACGGTCGGTGAATAAACAAAAAATACACATACTTTGCTGATGAGATTCTCAGGATTGGGACGCAGCTGCAGGGGGTCGTTCTCCACTGCAAGCAACAAAAACAATGTACACACTGATGTGACGCCCGTTTTCATTTCAGCTACTTTTTTCCCCTCCAGTGATTATGAAACCAAACCCAGCTCTCTCCCTCACAGGAGGAGATCTCTCAGCTCCACGGGTCTGAGGTTTACAATGTAGAGTCGGTCAGTCTCACCTAAGCTGCCAGTCAAAGCTGTGCGCACCAGTTTATCAATCTGGTACCTCAGTTTGTGATCAAGAGGTCGCATCTTCTCCAGGATCTTCAAATAAGAGAAGGCTCCGTCAGTACTGTTCAGAGCCATGCACGTCTCATTTGATGCGTTCTGACAAACCGTTCTGACTGTCACGATTCGGTTTAAGGCCTCGCTGTGTGTGAATTTGCCTCCTTCAGTCTTGATGCTGATCAGGTGAGTGAGGTCTTGAAGGTAGAAGAGCAGCAGGTGATAGCGTAGGTCCAGAAAAGACAAACCCTGCGTGGAGAGAAGAAACAAAGAATCAAAACCTGCTCAAACTCAACAATCTTCTCATTTCAATCGGTCAAACATCCTGGTTCAAACAGATGTGATCAGAACAAATGTCCTCACTCACCTTTTCTGTGTTAAATGTCCCATCTTTGACTTTTGTTATCAGCTCCTGTACATGACTAGTGACAGAAACCACCTGGAAAAAAGTTATTTTCAGTATTTGTGCCACTTGGGATCCATGTTTCTACAGCAGATCAAGAGGTAGCTTAGCCTCCTGTGTGTCGGGGCTGAAGTACCTGCTCCGTGAGGGTTCTCAGCAGCTCAGCACCCTTGGGCAGGTCACGGTCAATCAGATCCTGTCAGACACAAACCACAGCAAAAGCGCCGACCCTCAGTCAAACACGAGTCGCGTAACTTATGTCGAATATGTCTCTTTAACGAGCAGTAGCTAAATGCTAATTCAGCAGCCTCTAGCGAAGAAAACGGCTTCGTACTACTTCCGGCCGCTCTGACGTGTAAAACACACATTCGTTTACACGTTCATTCACTGGAACGGTTGATAAAGGGAACGACGGACAGGTCAAAGTAATGTTTATCTGCTAGCAGCTAGCTCAGGGGTACTCACGTTGTCAACAGGGGCGGCCATTTTGATATGACTTGCTTACGGAGGTATCACGTGGACAAACTTCACGCAACCGCTTTCTAAAAAGGAGATTGAATGAATGAATGTGTGTGACGTGTGTGTTCATTCATTCATTCATGTTGTTGTTGTTGTTTAATCCCTCGTGATTACATGTTAAGGTGACGAATTAAGGAGTTATGGTAAAGTGAAAATAAGTTAAGGGCTCGTGTTAAGAACAGATTGATGGTGACTGCAAAAAATGAACGTTGATCATTGTGTGTGTGTGTGTGTGTGTGTGTGTGTGAGGGAGAGACAGAGAGATATTATTTACATATTTACATTTTTAGATTAACTCTGGACGTGTTGATGTATAAAAAACATTGCAAACAATTAATCCATTAAAAACAGTGCAACTTGTAGCGTGTTGTCATGAACAGAACACAGAAGTCCAACAGTCTGTGAAGGCCTCAGAGACGCCAGTGTTTTCATAGATGATGAAGGAGACAGAGTCTGGCTCTGATGTTTGTTAGAATAGAAATACCTCGTTGGCCTTTTACCCTTCTCTGTTCTCAACTCTGTTCTTTCTCCTCACATAAATGGACATCTTTACTTCCAATTACAAAATTAAGGAGCTGCTACTTTCCCCTTTCTCTCTGCCTGTAGCCAGCTCCCATGATAAAGGATCTCCTATATAAGAACACATTAAAATGACTAAAAAACAAGGTTAAAAGAGGGAAGAGACTGGTGAGTCGTGTGCACTCAGTGAAAATATGTAAAGTATTTTAGAGAGAGAGAGAGAGAGTTTTAAACGACTTTTATTTGCTCACATGAAAATGTGAGCAAAAATGACACAAATTCAATATAAAAACGAATTCAACCAAAATTATTTCAAAATATGACAATAAAACAACTTTCTTTCTCCACAGAACACAACACTTGTTTAAAGCATCATATCTGGTAAAACCCTTCCACATTCTCTGTCAAAACAAAACAAAATTAGTTAAATCAGTAAAATTAGTTTGTGTCCATACCCATCACATACACCTACAAATTATTGTTACTTCCACATCGAACAAGCTGGTTCTTCTTACTGAGGTCTGTCTGAGTTATTACATTGAGACAGAGAGAGAAAGAGAGAGAGAGAGAGAGAGAGAGAGAGAGAGAAGCTGTGGCGCTTCAGATCAGAGTCAGTCAGAGAGGAAGACGCTGCAGAGAACATCTGAGGGCAGATCAGTGATGGTGAGTTAGTTCAAGTGTTCAAGTGTCTGAATGAAAATACTGTACGGGAAGTGTTTTATATGATTGATCATCACCTCCTGATGCTCAGTTGTTTCTTTCTTAAATCATCACAATGAATTGGATTTGATTTGAAATGCCTGTATAAACTGTTCAGAGGGGATTTCATGTGTTTCCTTTTTATGATGATGATGATGATGATTATTATTATTTGAAAACGTGGATGAATACGTGGATGAATGTCTTACTTACAAACTGCATGTTAATTTTCTATATTCATTTATTTTATAATTGTTTCTCTCCTGAAATGGTGTGAAATTATGAATTAAATGTTTTCTTTCCTTTTCCTTATATTGTAAACATACACCTTGGACCCTCTGTGTGTCTGTGGACCCGACAGATGTCTGATTCCAGGGTGTCGTCTGTCATCCAGGAGTGGATGACCTCGTACCCGGGTCAGTCCCCCACCCTGACACAGAACCTGACCACCTCCAGCCTGGTGGGCAGCCTGACCAATCAGCTGGCTCCGATGGACATGGTGTCGTACAGCCAGTCTCAAGGACTGCTGAGGGGGGGCTGCGAGGACCAGGTGATGGGCCTGTCGTACCTGCCGTACACGTCAACGTGTCTCAGCAGCACCTCCAGTACAATGAACACAAACCACCACCAGAACCAGCACCAGAACCAGAACCACACCAGCAGCCAGCAGGTCAGACACCCATCGATAACAAATCTATAAATGTGATTTCACTGGAGAATCATCTCCTCAGCTTCACCGTCTGCAATGTTTGTGAACTCCAGGACTTCTCCAACTTCCTCCTGCCCACTCTGAGAGCGCCAGTGACGAAGAGGAGCCTCAGCAAGGACAGTGCAGAGTACCGCCTGCGACGTGAGCGGAACAACATCGCAGTGAGGAAGAGCCGGGACAAGGCCCGTCGCAGGATCCTGATGACCCAGCAGAGAGCTCTGCAGCTGCAGGAGGAAAACCAGAAGCTGCAGCTGCGCATCAGTAACCTGACACAGGAGCTCAACACTCTCAAACACATCCTGTCACAACGACACCTGCCAGGGCCTGAGGAGGGGGCCACTGGCAGCTTGAGTGTCTGAGCGAGGAGAACATCTGGACATGGTTCCTTTACACAGTCACAGCATGGAACATCTGTTCAATCCTTCTGAAATCTCCAACATTTACACCTCAAACTGTTCTGATGGAGCTTTCTAATAGTCACAGAGAAGAAAAAAGTGAAGGACGTCAGGTTCCCTACTCTTCAAATACAAACGTTCAACATGCCAATAAACGATGGTTTCATGAAAGCAGAGTTCCACACAGTTCAGATGTGACAGAGTTTGTTTCTGAGTTCATCCCTCCTGTTTATCGCTGCTGGTGTTTGACATTTCACACGGAGAATAACACATGTTTTAACTTGTAGTGTCCCAAAATCAGAATCCACTTTATAAGAAACGATTCCCAAGAAGGGAATACAACAATTAGACAGGTAAAAATACAGACATTGTGACATTAAGTTCACAGGTCTTAGATTTTGCTGTATTTGAGAGGTATTCACTGTTGACAGAGACGTGAATCAACCCTGAGAGCACCTGAGCATCTTGTGAAATGGACGTCACACATCAAGTGTAAATATGTTGCTGAAGTTGATGCTGGAAAACCCAGAAACAAACAAATGACCTGAAGTTGCATTTTGATTTTTGTGACATTTAAATGAATAAAAGCACTTTTACACCTTTAGTCTGCTTTTTACCTGATTTGATTCAACAAACACATTTTACACTTCTTGTATTTGTCGAGGAAGATCGTTGCCCAACGACGTTACACAACGACCGGTGGTTTGAAGGAGATCCAGTTTCTTTCTGTATAAAACTACTCTGTCTGTTGTTTGAAACTTGCTTGTGTCTTTATTTGACATCGGCAGACGTTGTGACTTCATAAAGGTGAAACGTCACTCAGCTCATTGCACCTTGGGTGACAGTGACCTCTCTCTATGATAGATAATGGCGTGACACGAGCCCACGCCACATTCAACCCACACAACTCTCATTAACTGTGCACAGCATCCATAATTGGGGAACACCTGCCACATTACTTACCATAAATGTGTGTAGCCACACAAACGGACGTCATGCCCTGGACCGTTGTACACCAGCGGTTTCCCTTTGTGGGATGGGCAAGATTTCGACACAGTAGAAGACGAAGATGAGGAGCGCAGAGATAGTATCAGTATTTGGGGTTGCCAGGGCCTTCCTGTGTTCCTGCGGCTGTGATGGCAGAGAGAGGACATAGAGATAGGAGGCCGGGAGGGGGGGGGACTCTGTAAAGACTATATCGTTACCCAGGACAACACGTGATATTTATATCCGTTGAGTTTTTGCAGCAGCATGAGTTTTTCTTCTGAGACATGATTTTAGGACCAAACACAAACCAGAGGGAGGAATCTCAAACGTCCTTCCAGTCCTCACGCTGATGAACATGTATCATTGCTGTTTCAAAGCGTGTAGATATATGTGGTTTTGTCATGTCGTCTCTGCTTCCAGTCGAAGGTGTTTATCATCTTGATCTCTCTCTCCACATTTCCTGTCACCTGTCTCCTGTCAACCATCTATGCATGAAAAGGGAGATGACACTTGTACTTGTGATGTTCATTTGCAAATTCACAGCTGATCAGATGTGACCAGCGTTTCGATTTTCAGTTGTTACCATGTCTGTGTATATGAATTCTACACGGAAAATACGTATGAACGAAGCAAATATGTGTAAAAGAGTTGGATTTTTACTTGCAGATGGCTTAGATCACCTGTAACATCAGATGTGATTGTGACAAATGAGCATGAACCTGCTGGTCACGTATTGAGCAGCACATAATGACTTCTTGTGTCTGTTGAAATGTCCCACAGCATTGTGTGGGGCAATCTGTGGTCCCAGGACTGCAACATCTCCTCAGAGTGAAGAAAGACCGTGTTTCACCGACTCCTTCACAAATTACTCAACAACAGCCAGATGAGCTCCGACACAACTTCACTGGCAGAGCAGCTGCCAATTAGAAAAGTGAAAAGATATTCATGAACGGTGTGTGTGTGTTTGAGAAAGCCTACTTGCATTTAAACTAACAAACTCAACCACACATTTAAGCATTGCAGTGGTTAGCATTGTCTCCGCATAGCAAGAAGGTCCCAGGTTCGATTCCTGGCCTGGGATGTGTGTGGAGTTTCCATTCTCTCCCCTTGGTTCTCTCCAGGTACTCCAGCTTCCTCCCACTGCCAACAACATGCTGAGGTCAGGCTACGGTAAATTGTCTGTAGGTGTGGATGTGAGTGTGAATGATTGTCTGTCCTTCAGTTGGTGACCCGTCCAGGGTGAACCCTGATGTTGACCTGTTGAGCTGGGATCGGATCCAGAACAACCGAGACCCTCAACGGGAGAAGATGAATGAATGAATAAATATTTAAGCATCATGTCCATCATTACTTGTCTTGTTCCTTATTTTATATATTTATTGTGCCTATAAAAACAATGTATTATTATATTATCATTATAATTGTTGTTAAATTTCTGTCATTCTTTCTTCTCTCTCTTCATCTCAGAATTACTTGCTGTCAAATTTCAACCTACCTCAGGAATGACCTTTAACCTTTGATTTTGCAGCAAAGAACAGAATGAAGACTTCTCACGTATATTACTACCTGTATAATATCGATCATATTCAGTTCTCTGTGTATCATGTGTTCATCAGTCAGATCTTGAATGATGAAGTATCATCACCGAGCAGCAGGAATCAGCTGTCTGTGGTTCTGATCAGTAAAAGTATGTGGCAGAGACTGTATTTATTTATCTCCACAATGCAGTCGGATGAGTCCAGAGTTGGTTATCTGCTCATTAACACTCATCAGGCCCAGTCTGACCACTGTCTCCTGTGGCGCCGCCGTGTGGTGGAGAAACGTCAATTCATTGTGAAACAGACGTCTCACTCTGTCACTGATTCTGTGTAATAGAACCTTTCAAATATTCTGAAGTCTTGTGTGTAAAGCACTGGAAGGGAATTACAAATTTTATCCATTATATATAAACACATTTTACATTATCTCTATACGTTGTTTCTTCTCTTCACTGTAACTTTAAAAGATTGTGATAGATTGTGTGCGGTACACAAAATATATTACAGGGGAAAAAAAATCTTGACTGAAATCAGCTGTGGATTAAACAAGTTTAAAATGTGCGTTAATCAATACGTAAATACACATTAGTAATAGTCACATATCGCTCTCGAGTAAACGAACAAACCGGGTGTATTTGTTTTTCAGAGTAAACACTCTCGCATGAACACACGATTTTGGAAGTCGACACCGTTCCGTGACGATGTTCGCCGAATGTTCCCGAAGTCTGGCGCCTCCGAAGCAGCTCGCCCCTCTCTAACATCAGACTTCTCCCCAACGCCACCGGCCGACGGACGACGCGTTCCCCCCGGAAGATGACGTCAAACACAACTGAGCGTTGTTTGATGCACGTGTGTAACGCAGGGGCAGTTTGTGGACAGTGACTGTTGGAGCAGGAATAGAAGAAGAAGAAGAAGAAGAAGAAGAAGAGTTCGGGGGCAGCATCACGTCAGTGACCGGTGACTGTTAGCCAACGGCGTCCTTGTCCAAAGGCAGCTCTGCTGTTTGACACACAGACACACAGACACACAGACACACACACACACACACACACACACATGCGTGCAAGTATTCACATACATACTGTGTGTACCTGGTCTT
>CAAKHB010001701.1:89363-100205 GCA_901007665.1 Aeoliscus strigatus | reverse complement strand
TACACACACACACACAGACACACACACACACACACACACACACACACACACACACACACACACACACACACACACACACACACACACACACACACACACACACACTTGAACCTCTCAATTGTATCGGAAATTGGTCAAGCGCTTCGTTTCAGTGACACCTAGTGGAGAAAAAGAAACAACAAAGAAACGTCTTACTTATGAAACGAGAGTAACTTGTGTGAATGATGTAAATCACTGGTTGACTGACTTGTTGTTGACTGACTGTACCGTTGATTCCAGGCACACCTTGACGTCAGCGTGTGGTTTGACGGTTCGTTGTTTTTGAACGGTGGAATTAGTGTCGGCTGGTTCGACCCAGTCACGTGATTCAGGCAGGCGACTGAAGCCGTGAATGCGTCATACGTCATCGGTCACGTGACGTTCTCCGCACCAAGGCCGGCTTTGGTTCAAGGGAAATGTTGCTCCAAGATAGAAGCTCGTATCGGAGCGCCGGTGTCACACCGGCATTGCTGGAGAAAATGCGGTGAAACGGAGAACGGAAGGTTCCAGACAGAAAGAGCCACGATTCAAACACGAAGGTAATAAGTTCCGCACTGTTTGGAACAGTTGCTCCGTGTGTGTGTGCGCGCGCGCGCGCCCGATGTCTGTCTGTCTCTGTCCGTTCTCTCTCTCTGTCTGTGTCTGTCTGTGTCAGAGGCCACTTTGCCCCCTATGTGTTACGTTCCCTCCACGTCCCCTCCCCTGTGTAACAGCTCTTATGTAACTATATGGGATTCGTCTATGGCTTCCTGCTCCTGTGACTGCGCGCGCACACACACACACACACACACACACACACACACACACACACACACACACACACACACACACACACACACACACACACACACACACACACACCAACAACACTAACAGCAGACAGAACGAACATGTGGAGGGAGACGGACTGTTCACATTCATGGGTTTAATGCACACAAGCTGTCTGGGACGCACCCACTGTAACATACAGACAGACGAACACACAGTGTCTGTAACATGGAGACAGTCTGTAACACATGCACAGTCTGCAATGGACAGAGAGGCAACATGCCCGAGATGGATGTGTCTATTTCCTGAAGCAACCATCATGTCCTGTTCCAAAAGCAGATCATTTAAATCCGATGTCACATGTGTCAAACATCAGAATCGGGTCTGAAAACCACTTTGGTGAAAGTGCTTCTAGTGCTTTATCATTTAGCAGAGAGGAGTTGTTGTTCTGGATCAGATATGTGACAAAGGTCAGATCCAGAAGTCAGACTTCCTGTCGGGTCCTCTGAGGATCTTATGTCAGTCTGTCACTGTCGTTCCATCAACATTGAGTGAGTTTGTGTGTGTTCTGCTGCTTCTCCCCCCCCCCCAGATTGTCCCAGCGTCTCTCTGCCCCTCCATCATCATGACGTCACCAGATTCTCCCCCTCTGGTCTCCCCCTCGCCGTGCCCGGCTCCCCCTCCGTCCCTCCCTTGCTCCCCAGCTCCGTCCTCTCCTGCTCCGTCCTCCTCCTCCCTGCCAGCACCTCCCTCGCTGCCTCCCACAGGGGAGTTGATGGTTCTGGCTCTGGGCAAGAAGAAGCAGCGGGTGCTGGTTACTCTCACCATCCTTCCCAACCTCTTCCTGGCATTCTTGCTCTCCTCCGACGCCCTCCTCACCCTGTCCTCACCTCATCACTGCCACCTGCCGGGGCCCCAGCCGTCGCCCGATATGCTGAATGCATCGCTGCCTTGGGAGAAGGGGATGCGGCCTGGTGACAGCGGTGGCCTGTCCCAGTGTAAGCAGTACGCCAATGGCAGCCAGACGGCGGTGGTGGACTGCGAGGCCGGCTGGGACTTCAACATCACCGAAGGTCTGACGAACAACATCGTTACCGAGGTAAACCTCCTTCAGACGCTCACATGGTTGACGTGGACAAGGCTGTGGCTCAGTCGGTTGAGCGTTGGTCGTACGGTTCAGCGGTCCGAATTCTCTGACTGTGCACATGTCAAGACACTGAACCCTAAATTACTTGTCATGGATGCAGCTGCCCACTGGTGTATGAGTGTGTATGAATGGGTGAATGTGAGGCCATTGTAAAGGCCTTTGGGAACCACTAAGATGTAGGAAAAAGTACTATGTAAGTGCAGTCGGCTTACAATTTACTGTTTATTTGATTCAGGAACATGCTGATTACTCTATAATTACATGTAAGTTCAGTTTAATTTCATTTTATACTGTGCAAAGTACTTCATGATTTTTTTTAATTTTTTTTTCTTATTCTATTTTAGTTATATTTAAGTTTATTTTACTCATTTGCAGCCTTGAATCTTGTTAATCCGAAACACCATTCTGGCTTTAGTTATATTACTCTTTTTTTATATTATTCTGACACCTACAATGCGTTTGTCTGAAATTTGTCACACAGACATGAATATAGACTCAGGCACGCCCACATATGTCTAACTGTGTTTGAACAGACTGTCATGAGAGCAGAGAAAGGTTTACTCATCACTTTGTAAACATAACATCTGTGGGGCCGATTCCTCGTACAAGTGTCACGTCGCTGGCTGACCGTGTGTGTGTGTGTGTGTGTGTGTGTGTGTGTGTGTGTGTGTGAGAGAATCACTTTGGACATGTTATATCCTTTTTCTGTCAATCATGTCGACTCCCTCTTTCCTCAGTTGCTCATGTGTCGGCTGTGACACTCATCAGATAATTCCGATTCTTGTCTGGACGTTATCGATGCAGCGTGTCTTTAATCAGTGGAAGGAAACTGATGACTGAAGCATGTGTGTGTGTAATGAAACTGGGAGATGATGCAGATCTGAGATGTTTCAGATGAAGACAAGGAACAATCCATGTGCCTGTTGTCAGTCATTGATGTGTGATCACCAGTTTCTGTGACGCGGGAACAACCACCCCAGCCGGTCAGTCACAAGTGACTCGTTCAGGAGGAATGTGTTTGAATGTGTGAGTGATCTGTCGGTATTTGTGATGTGAAATGTCTGTGCCATCTGATCAATGAACACCAAACTGCTTTGGTTCATTCTTTTTTTCATTCGATTTGTTTCTTATTTACTTTAAAAATGGGACAAAACACATGAATGTTCATGTTACATGTGAGATTAAAGCGAGAATAATGTCCATCTCCAGCCCCATTGGCAGTTCGATCACATAAGAAGCAGCAGAGTGAAAAACAGGAGAGTGATGCAGCTTTCAGTCCTTCCAAAGACCAATCAGGGCCTGACAACCAGTCGGGGAAGTTCATCGGCTTATCTGTGTGCGTTTATTAAGCCTGCTGGTGTCCACCTGTACGGGCGACTGATGCTAGGTGTTTTTCATCAGTCATGCTTGTTTTTGGCTCAGCAGCTGTGAATGTGAATCGGTCGTGGTGTGTGTGTGTGTGTGTGTGTGTGTGTGTGTGTGTGTGTGTGTGACGTCTAAACGTAAGTCTCCAGACATGTATAAATACGTATATCTCACTTGTTATTTTGAAGGGGTTTATGTTTGTTTGTTTTTATTAAATTAATTATTTAATTAAATGTTGAGTAAATGCTGCTAATGGACCAGGACCAGATGATTAAATGTTGGTAGTGTTCTGGAACCATCTGGATCCAGGAATCTGTTGAAGGATTTTTCCTCATGTTCAGCATCTGTGTCTAGAACTCAACAATGGCAGCAGTGGACTGTCTCTGTGGAACAGTGGTTAGTGTGTCTGTCTGTTAACCCAAAGGTCGGGGTTGGAGCCCACCCAGGGATGGAGGTTTGTTTGTAGTTTTACTGTTGAAATGAAAAAGAAAAGAAAAACTACAGATCATGATTTTTGTATCAAGGTTTCTAATGGTTTTGTAATAACTATTTGACTATTAGTGACAAAGTCATGTTTGATGTTCAGTGAATCAATGATCAATGAATGGAAGACAATGATAGTGGGTGGAATCAGCTGATTGGAGGTCTGAGCTCTGAGTGATTTTCTACTTTATTTCTTTACTAGAAATAAAACCACATCAGAATTGTTTCTAGTAGTGAAGTAAAGTACAGTGGTTTTAGAATAAATTCGCCCTCATGTTTGAAATTTCTGTATCTTTACAAGTCAAACTGTTATTTTCCTATGAGCAGAAAAATGATCAGAGAAGTAAAAGTGTGTGTGTGTGCGTGTGTGTCCAGTGGGATCTGGTGTGCGGTCAGTACTGGCTGGTCCCGTTGGAGGAGGTGTGTTTCATCCTGGGTGTGCTGACGGGGTGTCTGGGTCTGGGCTATGCAGCTGACAGGTAAATGCACTCACGCCATGTCCTCCAAAAGACCTACATTCCATCTGACTGCACCAATCCTTCCTCATTCTTCAGTCCTGATTCTGCAGTTTCACATCCGTGCAACTTCTACGACACACACACGTGCACATTTGTGTCACAAACATTTCTAATCACAGGACACCAGTGTTGGCACGTCAGATGACCATGAATCCTGTCAGTAGCTGTTGTCATAATCAAAGTCAGATGTTTTCAATGAGCTAAAAGCTGTCACTCACTGACCAATCAGAAGAGTTTGGCCTCCAGTATCTTCCTCCAGTGAAGACTGATTTACTGAGATGGAATGTGGTGATGAACCGTCTCTTTCCTGAGCAGGATAAACTGGATGTTTTACTAAAATTTATTCATGAAGCAGTAGTACGGCGGCCAAACGGTGCTAGCTAATGCTAATGTTAGCATGCTGAGAGGATGGAAATAATGTCTATTGGTAATTGTCTCGTCAAGTTTTCATTTTAATGTTCAGTCTTTGTTTCTGAAATATTTGTGCAGTAAAATTGTCTAAAATGCTTTGTATTTTACTCACCTGATGTTGAATGGCATTGTGTTGTGGCGGCGTATCGATATGGAACTGGTGATTTACAGCCCTTGTGTTTCCTGCAGACTCGGCCGGTCGAAGACCCTGCTGACCTCGCTTACCCTGTCTGTGGTTTTCGGGGTGCTGGTGTGCGTCTCTCCATACCCGTCGATCTTCATCGTGATGCGTTTCTGTCTGGCGGCTGCAAGTGCTGGAGTCTACCTTAGTCTGTACATCACCCGTGAGTCCTCCTACCCTTCAGAGAACGTTCAGGTGTAAAGATGGGTGGTGTGTATACGTGACGGTCTGTGTGCGTCTCTCAGGCCTGGAGCTGTGTGAGCCGTCACTGAGGCTGCTCGTGACCATTATGGCTGGGCTGATGACTACCGCCGGCGAGCTACTACTGCTGGCCGTCGCCCTCGGCTGTCAGTCCTGGAGGGGTCTGCTGGGAGCCGGTGCCGCACCGCTGACGCTGTTCCTCAGCTACAGGTACCAACGCATACATACACTTATTCATGGCAGATAATTCCTTTGCTTTTGTTTTCATCTCGACAGTATCATGATTGTAAATCAAATCAAATTAAAGGTCAGGAGTTTATATTTGGTGACATTTCTCTGCTGTCTGTTCAGTGTCTTCATCCCTCTCTCTCTCTTTTCATATTGTATTGTAGCATACCATACTGTACCATATTGTGTCATATTTTACCATATCCTACTGTATTGTATCAATTGTATTGTACCGTACCATAATATGTTGTAACGTATTATATTGTACCATATCATATTATATCGTATTGTACCGCATCATATCATATCGTACCGTATTATACTGTATTATTATATTGTACTGTATCTTATTATATTGTAGTGTATCTGATCGTATTATATCGGTCATGTCGTATTGTACTGTATTGTATTGTACCCTATCATAGCATATCGTACCGTATCATATCACTTGTATTGTATCGTACCGCACCTGATCGTATTGTATCCATCAAATTGTATTGTACCATATCAGTGTATTGTACCCTATCATATCATATCGTATCATATCACTTGTATTGTAACGTATCATATTGTATTGTACTGTACCAGTTCATATCGTATTGTATCTTACCATATTGTGACGTATCATACCCGGTGTATCTCAACACATATCGTACTGTACCTTATCGTAACAAGTGTATCCAGACACGTATCGTATCGTCCTGCAGTGGTGAGACACACCCATCCTGATGTTTATCCTTCTCAAAAAAACGATCTTGATCCTGTCGGACGTGTTGTCAGCCCTGTATTGATCACGGCCTACTCATCACTCTGAGCCTCTCAACTCACGTCAGGTTTCATGAAAGCTGCTTTATTTAAGCTCAATGTCCCTCTGAGAACCTTGACTACAAGCCCCATTCACCCATGTGAACAAACTTGATCAAATCTTTGGAGTTTATTAGTTAGTCATTAGTTTCTGTGCTAATTCTTCAGGTCATGTTTTCTCTCCTGCAGCATTCCAGGAGTTTTTCCAGAGTCTCCTCGCTGGCTCCTCCTCTTAGAGCAGTGTGGAGACATGAACTCATTCAGCGAGGGAAGACACACCAACAGAGACGTGAGGGACAATGAGAGCTTTACAGGTGCGTGCATGTATGAGGATTATGAACAGCTCATGTTTCTGTCCTAGAGAACAGACACTCATGAAGCTGGTGTTAATTGAGTGGCTTCATGTGATTAGTGCGAGATGGTCAGTTATAATTCATGAAAGCTTGTGTCGTGCCGTGCACAACACACCAGTCCTTCAGTCACTACAGAAACCATCACATTATGCAGAAATGCAGTGGAAGCGGCTGTTGCATCACATAGATAACTCTTGTAGACAGAATAAATGACTTAAATAAAGAAATAAGGTTCTCAAGTGTCATACAACACACAAAAACATCAATAATAACCTTGGAAAGCTGCAACATTTATAAAATAGAATTTCATTCCTGATTATCCTGATTATTTGTCGTAGAGATTATCCGTGCGTTTTAGGTCCATCAACAAGTCTTTTTCTATGACATAGTCTGCCATTTCCCTATTTTTCTTCACCTTCTGTGACCTGGTCTCTCAGCTGTAGACCCCCTCTCTTTCGGACTCCGCAGAGGTCCCTGCCGTCTCAAAGCGGATGTCCGCAAGTCTTGTGCGCGCAAACTGCAATGTTACGACCGCTACTTGGACGCATAACAGAAAAATGTAAACAACACAAAATGACATTTAAAACTACTCTGATGACTGCGAACAGTCCTCTCCGGTCCCAGACGCTGGAGTCTTTTCCGGACTGTGACATTCTTGCTAGCTTCGGAACTGCCCGAACTATGTTAACAATGTCCAGTTTTTCTTGAAAGGTCTGTCTTTAAAATAGCTTGTAGATTGAGGAAACAGCTATTAAATCAATTCAACTATATATTTTTTGTTCGTTCAACTCCAACAGGTGCCGTTTGCTAGCTCTGGTTTTACACGGTTTATGACGATCCAATCAAAGACTGAATATGACGTCACCATACGCCTGCTAGAAGGCCTGGGGGGTCCTCAACTCACAATCTGATTGGTTAATACAACAGCGTGCTCAACACCTATTCTATGGTACAGGGCCTGCAGAATTGATTTTGAAGGCCTCCAGGAAGATTTCTTTGACCAACAACTAATGGGTGAAAATGTGATTGGATGAGTACATTTGGTTGAAAATACACGTTTGGAAGCAGCGCAACCAGGGTATGAAAGGAAAGGAGCAGACCCTTAGGAATTATCTAATATGTATTCATGGAAATTATAATTAACAAAAGTCTGTTATTCAGATATTGTTTAGGCCTGCAGTGAAGGCCTTGAAACCATTACAGCTCCACCAGCTGTATCACACTTCATTGTATGGATTGTGTGTATCTCTCACATGAACACAACACAATATGAACACAAATGAAACTTTGAGTCTGTTGCTCAGTGCTTTCAAAGCTACTTTAGCAACTTCATCTTGGTCTCCCCAATACGCTTTCCATGAACTGACCAAGATTCAGCAAATTTCTTCCATTTCAAGAGTATGATTTTGATCAGTGAAAGTTGTTTTGAATTCATTGTGTATGGCACACAGCTCACACACCTCCACCGGTGAATGTCACTGCCGTACTCAAGTGAGCCACCTGCGGAACTGCTGTGATGAAACATAACAAATAAACAGTAATACTGAACCCCCAGACATAACACACCTCCACAATATTAAACATGAAACACGTGCTCATGGCTGCTACTGCTGCATCATGATTAGATTAAATCAGAAAGGCACGTCAATTGTGTGTGTGTGTGTGTGTGTGTTACAGAACTGGATTCAGAGCCCAGCCCCCCCTCACGCCCCCACCTGTCGTACCCCGAACTCTTCCACAGCAGGAACATCTGGAAGAACATGTGTGTGCTGGGCTTCACCTCGTAAGTCGTCCTTCCTCATTCTGCTGACGTGTGTTCACCTTCATGACCTCTGGAGGTGACCTCTGAGGTTTCAAACCGTCTCCTTGTGTCTGCATCCATCCACCCTCCAGCTTCATCTCTCATGGCATCAGTCACTGCTACAGCTCCTTCCGAGGGGACGTCAGAGGCACCGCCCCCAGCTTCTACTGGACCTACCTGCTGTCTGTCTGCGCAGGGGGTGGAGCCTGGCTGTTGCTCTGGTCGACTGTGGACAGGTGCGGTCGCCGTGGCATCCTGCTGCTCTCCATGACGATGACCGGAATTGCCTCTCTGATCCTGCTGGGACTCATGGAATGTAAGCGAGCGTTCTTCTGTGTTTAAAGTCACTTTGTGTTTGATATTGTGTGGTGGATTGGAAACAGACCAGTTGTGCTGTTGATGGAAAAACACATCCTTTGTTTTCCCAAAAAAAAACATGGCTGTGTCCGAGATCGTTCCCTGCTCCCTATCCCCTCCTCACTATATAGTGTGCTCAGTAGTGAGCTCACTTTATAGTGAGAAGAGAATAGGGAGCAGGGAACGATTTCGGAGACTAGTGTCGGCGCCGTTTATGTATATCGCTGTCACATAGTCCTATCATGTGGCTGGATGTACCACGGATAATAGATAAATAGATATAACAATACGTCTATGTGTGTATATATACACATTTATTTGCATTTTTGTGATACATGATATTAATGCAACATGGTATATGCAAAATAAAGAAGTTCCATTTGTTATTATGTTAATTATGTTAATATTAAATCAAATGGCTTTGTAGTTGATCCTGTAACATAACTGTTCTGGAACTTTCATACTAGTATTTTAACATTTCTCTATCAGTTTATTTTTATTCTCTACTCAGCGTGAATAATTACCAGTTACCGGTAGACTCCTGTGGTCAGAGTACACCCCCCCCTGGGGAAACTGTAGACACGGCACAGTCTGCTGTCTCTTGTTGACACTACCGCAATGCATTGTGGTCTATATTGTCTTGGCTAGTGACCATCGGTTGTTCACTACTTTTCGCGGTGCACTGTGGGATATTTTGAGTGGACTGTATAGGGTATATGGATGCTCACTACATAGTGCACTATATAGGGAGTAGGGAGCGATTTCAGAAAACAGACCATGACTCTCCCCACTATGGTGGGCAGGAAGTATGCCATTCCCCTGGATGTAGGACACTACAGTGGGGTTGGAGTGGTGTTAGACGCTGCTGTGGGCAGTGCAGAGGCTACATAGTCGGCTGCATCCTGTTAGATTCTGCCTGAAATCAACGGATGATGTATGACAATTAAAACTCTTCCTCGTCCTCCGCCCTCCAGATCTAAGTGAGACGGCCATCACAGTTTTCTCAGTGCTCGGCCTCTTTGCCTCCCAGGCCACCGCCTCCCTCTGCATCCTCTTCACTGCTGAGGTCGTTCCCACTGTCATCAGGTGGGACAGCAGACACTGACACAGAGACGCTCGTCTTCATCTCTGTGTTCCGTGTCCATTCTTTTCTTTCTTTAGATGATTAACGGAAACGTTTTTAAATAGAAGTGGGTGTCTCTGTATGTCTCTGTCTGTGTGTGTCTCTGTGTGTGTGTCTCTGTGTGTCTGTGTGTGTCTCTGTATGTCTATGTGTCTGTGTGTGCATGTATGTGTATCTCTGTATGTCTGTGTGTGTCTCTCTATCTGTGTGTTTGTGTGTATGTGTGCGTGCACGCCTGTGCCTACAGAGGTAGCGGTGTCGGTGCTGTGCTGGCTCTGGGCTGTGTTGGTCGACTCAGCTCTCCTCTCATGGACCTGAGGAACCACTACGGGTACTTCCTGCACCATGTGGTCTACTCATCCCTGGCTCTGCTGGCTGTTCTGTCCATTCTGCTGCTGCCTGAGAGCAAGAGGAAGCCGCTGCCGCAGACGCTGGCGGACGGGGAGCAGTACAAACGCCCCCCGCTGGGCCGGAGGAGGCGGGACAATGTGCCGCTGCTGGCGACGCCCAACCCTGAGACCTAATAGGACCCAGTTCACTCCGTTATCTGCCAGCTGGGACGGTTAAACGCTCACGTTCATGTAGGAGATAAAAAGGGCTGCACTGATTTTATCATGGACAAATGACGGATTCGTCTTGTTGTTCCAAACCCTGGCATGAGACACACACACAGAGCTCAGTGTTTCCCCTCGGTCTGCAGCGTGGGGGAGCACGCTCATCTGCACTTTGCAAACATCACCATCCTCAGTCAGCGACAACAGTTAGTCTGAACAGTGTATTGTTACTATTAACAGAACATGGCGGGAACAGTCCCCAAGCAGTTTTTATTTTACACTACTCCTATTCTCACGTTTCTACGTCTCACGTCTCAAGTTTTTTTTTTTACATGTATCAGACAGTGACATAAATAGGTGATGTTGGAAAAATATTTGAAATATTTTTAAAGTGTGAGAAATGATTTCCCGTTTTGTCGTAATAAGTAACTATGTGGAGGAGGAAGTGATGATGGACAGGAACGGGGGAGATGATCAACACAGTTGATCTGTGTGCGTTGGGGGGGGGG
>CAAKHB010001701.1:51462-85837 GCA_901007665.1 Aeoliscus strigatus | reverse complement strand
TGGTGATGTCATCAGTGGTTCAGGCCAACTGATGGGATCAAACACACCAACTAACCTGGTATTAATCCATTCGTTTGAATTCTAGCTACACGTATTGACCGTGAGGCCACATGAGCTGCAGCAAAGACATCAACAGGAGACGTGTCCGGGGAAGACGGAGCACGCTGGACAACAGGGATGTTTTCATCTGTCAGAAACCAGTGGCAGGAGACTGAGTTTACATCGATGGAAAAGCACAAAAACCAAAACCAAAAAACAGAAAACAGAAAAGTGTGTGTGTGTGTGTGTGTGTGTCATGTCATGTGATTCAGTCAGTGTTAGTGTCACCTGATGTGCCACGTCACTGAGCCTTTGGAGTCTGTTGCCAAAGATATTTGCAGAGTGAATGTCATCAGATCATCTCCAGGCTGAAGGACGAAGGGAAGGAAACAATGTGCCATAAACACCTCTCAGTCCACCGTGGGTTGGTTTTCAAGACATTGTGTCAGTGAAGCTTTTCAATGACGTCGAGCAGGAGTTTAGAAGCAGCAGAGGATGAAGGACAGTTCTACTGGTGCTTCAAGTATTGAAATAGTTGTTCCTGGAGCCCAAACATTTGACACCGTTTTATTCACTGATGTGACATTGATATCAGAATAAATAAACATGTACGATGTTTAAACTGAATGTTTCTGCTGTGGCTGTCACCAGAATAAAACACTGTGTGCGTCTGTGAACATCTGTACCGTCTCACAAATCACAACACATGGAACCAAACTCATCAACACAAAATCCCTTTTGTCTCATGCTACAGGAATGACGCTGAGGTTTTAATGAAGATGATGGAGGATGCTTTGGTGGAATCTTCAGTCTCTGCAAACAGTCTGGAACAAGAACGGCTGTGTCTATGATGTGAGAACGATTTGATTGCATCAACTTCGTGTCCAAAGGAAAAACACAAAGAACATCACAATCCCCCTCCCCTAAACATAAATACAGCTTATTATGTGGTCTAGTGTTAAAGTAATATCTGCTGGCTCCGACTGACCTCTACAGCTGCTGGTGCTTTGGTGCGGTACAAATAAAACGTGACTGGACTAAACTTGATTTCTAAAATAGTTCTGAACAAAACAAAACATGATATTTCCAAGTTTAAAACCTTTGCCCTCATAGTCATGGGTGAACTGACCTCAGGTATTAAAAACAATCAGAGAATATTGAGCTCTGGTATCTAATAAAGCATTTCAGTACCATGAAAATAACAATGACCCCAAATACCTGCGCTGCTCCCTCCATGATATGTGTTCAGACGCAGGACCCAGGAGGGTCCCTGCAGCACGCCGCAATGTTCCTGGATCTGCATCACCAAGGGCCGACTGCAGAAGGACACGAGACAGCTGGGAATGACAACCTCAGCGCCGGCCTTGGCATGCTGAGAAGTGGTACGCTAAGTGCTGACAGCCGACAGCAACGACCTTCAAGGTCGCAGCGAGTGGTCAGAGGGGTCGTGACCCCCCTGAAGAGGACTTGAGACGGTCGACTGGCTTAACGAGAGGTTTAAGGAGCAGCGTGTTAACTCGTGGGCCGTTAGAGGAATCCAGCGACGGCTAGATCGAATGTGGGAGGTGATAATTGTTGTGTTGGAGCTAAACGTGTTCATTGAGAGTGAAACCTTTGGCAGCAGTCAGCTGGCAGCTTCCTCCGATTATAAATGGACCAGAGGACTTAAATCCACTGGGGCAAAACTTGGAGGTTTATCTTTGTCCTCCTGAACAATAGCAGACAAGACAGTGAGATTGTGTTGGAGCAGTGGAAAATCAGCTGCAATGAATCAGACTGGGTGAAAAAATAAAACATTTGTGTGAATAGAGCAAGAACATCAGGACATTCTATATCACAGAAAATGATCAAAATGCTTTGGAAATGATACTCAAAATTCTGTACCTGATGACTGTTTCATGAAGTTGCACGCATTCATTTACAGGTGAAAATATTTCTCTGATTTGACACATTTCCAGTCACTTGAAGGAGAACACTGGAATAGATGCTGATCTCAGAGCAGCTCCTCACGTTCAGCCAATGGTTCACCAGGGCTATTGTTGTCCACACCTTAATTCCAAATACAGATGTTCCCTTTTGTCTTTGGCACCCTTTGTTTTCTTGCTGTTCCCTTCTAGGGCGGCGGTTTGGCTCCAACTCTACCGGCTGCTGGTATATAACGAGATGATGAGGCAGAGTGTGGACCCAGAGCAGACAATCAGCAGGTAAGACTGACGTCTTCCAGAGACCCACCACCTTCAGCCAACAGAGAGGGAGAGGAGCAACAACTAAATATCTGATTTCTGTTTTCTTAAATGTGCTGGAAAAAAAAAGAGATCTGTATTGTAAAATTTGTTTTGCAGGTGATTCCAAATACGTACGGCGACTGCAGTGATTTGTGTATACACACACGTTAAATGTTTTATGTTCGATTGATGAAAGCATTAGTTGAGAAAGGAAACATCATAATTCATGTCCTGGTGTCACTTAGATTTCAAGATGGGCGACTCCCTCATGGCGGAGTTTGGGACGGCGGCTCCCTTCCTGAGAAAGTCCGATAAGGAGCGTCTGGAGGCCCAAACCCGAATATTTGACATGAAAAAGGAGTGCTTTGTGCCTGACCCCGAGGTGGAGTATGTCAAAGCCAAAATCACCAGCAGGGATGGAGACAAAGTCACTGTTGAAACTGAATTTGGAAAAGTGAGTGTGTCCGACGGCTGCAGGGTCATTGGGTTCATTCTGTCTGCTGTTCGAAGCCATTTGACTTGACTCGTTATTTTCAGACCACCACTCACAAGGAGGCCGACATCCATCCGCAGAACCCTCCGAAGTTTGATAAAATCGAAGACATGGCCATGTTCACCTTCCTCCATGAACCTGCTGTGCTGTTCAACCTCAAAGAGCGTTACGCAGCATGGATGATCTACGTGAGTGACCGTCATGTCAGTGTGCTTAAAGCGTCTGCTCGGCGATGAACCGACCGATGATGTTGTGCACAGACCTACTCGGGGCTGTTCTGTGTCACCGTCAACCCCTACAAGTGGCTGCCGGTGTACGACCAGGCGGTGGTCAAAGCCTACCGAGGGAAGAAGAGGAGTGAAGCTCCTCCTCACATCTACTCAATCTCTGACAACGCCTACCAGTACATGCTCTCAGGTCTGCGTCGCTTCTGCACAACTACTGCGCTCTCCTCTCTCCAGCGCCACTCAGACATGACATTCTGTCTCTGATCTTGCAGACAGAGAGAACCAGTCAATCCTCATCACGTAAGTAATTCCTTTTGGAGGAGCCCAGGGACAGAACATTCCTGCTGGTTCAGTGAATTTCTTTCCATTCACACACACATGCCCGGCTGACACACACTCCCTGATGGAGGAGTGTGTGGTGCCGCGTCTTCATCAAGGACGCTTCCACATGGATCATGGGGATTCGAACAACCTGCTCATGTCACAGCTCAGTAAAAACAGGAATGTGCTTTGGACCATCGACAACAGATGGCGCCAAAGCATCATTACGCTGATAGTTCCCACTGGCAAGATAACACATGATGACACATAACTGAGATGCATCATTAAACAGGTGTTTTGGTAAAATATCATACTGAAAACGTAATGTTCTAGAATGTTGAGGATGTACATGATGTGCTGTCATATCACACGGGGGAATGTTTGCCCCCTGTGAGGGGTCCTCGCTCCAAAAAGGTTGAAGAACCCCTGCTTTAACATACACTTACAGTTTGGACACATGTTCACGTTCGACTGAATGACAACGTGTGTCTAAACTCTGACTGGTAGCGTATAACAAAGGGTGAATTGAACTGACTTCATTTCATAGGTTGTACTTCAGTAGGGTACAAATATACGTTGGAACACGGCCGTTACTACATTGGTCTCTGCACTGGGCCAGAGGTGACATGTTGGTGGTTGTCATCCTCAGAGGAGAATCCGGCGCAGGGAAGACTGTGAACACAAAGAGAGTCATCCAGTACTTTGCCAGCATTGCAGCTGTTTCTGGAAAGAAAGATGCTTCTCAGGAGAAAAAGGTTGGTTTACAAGTTTCTGTGTTTGGTTCTCGTTATTTGACGGCCTAAATGTTGGTATGTGGAACGTGTCCAGGGAACCCTGGAGGATCAAATCATCCAGGCCAACCCTGCACTGGAGGCTTTCGGAAATGCCAAGACCATCAGAAATGACAACTCCTCCAGATTTGTATGTCTGGTCCATTATTTAAAGATTCAGTTTGCTCATTTCATTTCACAGCCTCTTTAAATATGAATGTCTCATCACAGGGTAAATTCATTCGAATTCATTTTGGAGTCAGCGGCAAACTGTCTTCAGCTGATATTGAAACATGTAAGAGCGTTAATAGTATGACGTTAACAAACCACAACCACCAACAACAACAATATATAACACCAACGTGTTACCTGTTGTCAGACCTGCTGGAGAAATCTCGGGTCACATATCAGCTGAAGGCTGAGAGAGACTATCACATCTTCTACCAGATTCTGTCCCAACAGAAACCAGAGCTGCTGGGTGAGTGTGGACACTCAACCACCAACAGATTTAGTCATAAAGCAACAAAACTGAATCTCTACATGTGTTTTTTTACAGAGATGTTGTTAATCACCAACAACCCATATGACTACGCCTTCATCTCCCAGGGAGAAACAACTGTAGCTTCCATTAACGATTCAGAGGAGCTGATGGCGACGGACGTACGTTAACCCTGTTCACAATGGAGACATATCAAACTCAATGACATGTTCGCTCTTCTCTAAAGGAAGCGTTCGACGTCCTGGGCTTCACCCAAGAGGAGAAAAATGGCATTTACAAGCTGACTGGAGCCATCATGCATTTTGGGAACATGAAGTTCAAACAGAAGCAGCGAGAGGAACAAGCAGAGCCCGACGGCACAGAGGGTGATGATGTTAAAAACAAGACTCTGTCCGACTTCTCCAGACTCACATTAATTGAACATATTCGTACAGATGTGGACAAAGTTGCATATCTGATGGGTCTGAACTCTGCCGACCTCATCAAGGGCCTGTGTCATCCGAGGGTGAAGGTCGGGAACGAGTGGGTCACCAAGGGCCAGAGCGTGCAGCAGGTGGGTTCAATGTTCTGGGAAACCAAATGGATACATTTCAAAGTAACCCCGCCCCCCCCTCCCCCAACATCCAGGTGTACTACTCCATCGGTGCACTGGCCAAGTCAGTGTACGAGAAGATGTTCCTGTGGATGGTGGTGAGAATCAACCAGTCTCTGGACACCAAACAACCCCGCCAGTACTTCATCGGTGTGCTTGATATTGCTGGATTTGAAATCTTCGATGTAAGAATGAAAGATTTTATATATGTGGGTTGAAAATATACATGAACTTACGTGATTGCTTGGACCATCCAGTTCAACACCTTCGAGCAGCTGTGCATCAACTACACCAATGAGAAGCTGCAGCAGTTCTTCAACCACCACATGTTTGTTCTGGAGCAAGAGGAGTACAAGAAAGAGGGCATCGTGTGGGAGTTCATCGACTTTGGCATGGACCTGGCAGCCTGCATTGAACTCATCGAGAAGGTTGGTGTTTGTTCCGGTGGACACCACAGGTTCATGAGCCCACAGCGCATGTTGATGCTCAGTGTCACTGCTTCCTGTCTGCAGCCCATGGGCATCATGTCCATCCTCGAAGAGGAATGCATGTTCCCCAAAGCCAGCGATGCAACGTTTAAAGCCAAACTGTATGACAACCATTTGGGCAAGAGTCCAAACTTCCAAAAGCCCAGAGTGGTCAAGGGGAAAGCCGAGGCTCATTTCTCACTGGTTCACTACGCCGGTACTGTTGACTACAACATCACCAACTGGCTGGTGAAGAACAAGGACCCACTGAACGAGACGGTGGTGGGACTCTTCCAGAAGTCCACTCTCAAGCTTCTCGCATTGCTGTTCGCTGGGTACGCTGGTGCTGATTCAGGTACGCCATCTTTGTCCAAACTCACTGAGCTGTAGATGATCGTCCAGAGCCTGAATCTGAACAGGATGAATCTACAGCCCAGGATGCAGGCGGCAAAGGAGGGAAGGGCGCAAAGAAGAAAGGTTCTTCATTCCAGACCGTGTCTGCTCTGCACAGGGTCAGTTGAAGTTTGGTCTTTGTATTGTTTATTGTTTGTCAACATACGTTCATCTAATTCTAGAACCCACATCATTGTCTACATTCATAGGAGAACCTGAACAAACTGATGACCAACTTAAGGTCGACTCATCCCCACTTTGTCCGCTGCATCATCCCAAACGAGACGAAGACCCCCGGGGCGATGGAGAATCCTCTGGTCATGCACCAGCTGCGCTGTAACGGTGTGCTGGAAGGCATCAGGATCTGCAGGAAGGGATTCCCCAACAGGATCCAGTATGGAGATTTCAAACAAAGGCAAGAACTCCTGTAATGACATTTACCCCCCCCCCCCCCCCCCCCCACCCCTCCACCACCCTCCCCGACTGTTGTATTTACATTATTGCTCTGTGATGTCAGATATCGCATCCTTAACCCGGCTGCCATCCCTGAGGGGCAGTTCATCGACAACAAGAAGGCAGCAGAGAAGCTGCTGGGCTCTCTGGACATTGACCATGAACAGTATAAACTGGGACACACAAAGGTCAGTTGTGTTCCTTGATTCCTGAAACAAGAGCTACGTAGTTTTTTTTTTCTGATGAACTTCTGCGTGTACTGCAGGTGTTCTTCAAAGCTGGTCTGCTGGGTGTCCTCGAGGAGATGCGAGATGATCGTCTCGCGCTCATCATCACTGGAATCCAGTCGAGGTCCAGAGGATTACTCGCCAGAATCGAGTTCCAGAAGATTGTTGAGCGCAGGTTGGAATATAGACTGATGGAATTAGACGTAAACAAGGACAAAGAACGTTTGATTGATCACTGACTGACGCCGTCAGGGACGCCCTGCTGGTGATCCAGTGGAATGTTCGCGCCTTCATGGGAGTCAAGAATTGGCCCTGGATGATGATGTTCTTCAAGATCAAGCCGCTGCTGAAATCGGCTGAGACCGAGAAGGAGATGGCGAACATGAAGGAGGAGTTCACAAAGCTCAAAGAAGCTTACGCTAAGTCGGAATCCCGTAAGAAAGAACTGGAGGAAAAAATGGTCACCCTTCTCCAAGAGAAGAACGACCTGCAGCTCCAAGTCCAATCAGTAAGTCGAGTCACACTCTGAACTCCTTCGTTCTCACGTGATTATCGACAGTCACTGTCACCCTCATTCTGACTGCAGGAGCAAGACAACCTGACAGATGCTGAGGAGCGCTGTGAGGGTCTGATCAAAAGTAAGATTCAGCTTGAGGCCAAAGTCAAAGAGCTGACGGAGAGACTCGAAGACGAAGAGGAGCTGAACGCAGAGCTGACCGCCAAGAAGAGGAAGCTGGAGGACGAGTGTTCAGAACTCAAGAAAGACATTGATGATCTGGAGCTGACGCTGGCTAAAGTGGAAAAGGAAAAACATGCCACTGAGAACAAGGTACGGAATCATTGTGACTGGTGCTGATCAAACACTTGGTGCTGATGCTGACGACATGACGCTGCAGGTTAAAAACATGACCGAGGAGATGGCAGCTTTGGATGAAATCATTGCTAAGCTGACCAAAGAGAAGAAAGCTCTTCAGGAGGCTCATCAGCAAACGCTGGACGACCTGCAGAGTGAGGAGGACAAAGTCAACACGCTGACAAAGGCCAAAACCAAACTGGAGCAGCAAGTTGATGACGTGAGTTTGGTCCTTTAGTTGTGAGTGGATTTAAGCTCTGGAAACAAACAAAGTTTTATTTTTGATAGCTTGAAGGGTCGTTGGAGCAAGAGAAGAAACTGAGGATGGATCTGGAAAGAGCCAAGAGAAAATTGGAGGGGGACCTGAAACTAACCCAGGAAAGTGTGATGGACCTGGAGAATGACAAACAGCAGCTGGAGGAGAAACTGAAAAAGTAAAACGATCGAAACATCCCGCGACATCTCACACACATATGAACCACGTTGTCGTTTAAATGTAGGAAAGACTTTGAAATCAGCCAGCAGCTGAGCAGGATTGAAGACGAACAGGCCCTGGGTGCTCAGCTCCAGAAGAAACTCAAAGAGTTACAGGTAACGGCACAAACTGACACTGCCTAGTTTGATCCTCCTGGTGTGACTGCTGCACATGAATGGTCATCTGATGATGGCATGAAGGCCCGCATCGAGGAGCTGGAGGAGGAGCTGGAGGCAGAGCGGGCAGCTCGGGCCAAGGTGGAGAAACAGAGGGCTGACCTGGCCAGAGAACTGGAGGAGATCAGCGAGCGGCTGGAGGAGGCCGGAGGAGCCACCGCTGCCCAGATCGAGATGAACAAGAAGAGGGAGGCGGAGTTTCAGAAGATGCGCAGGGACCTGGAGGAGTCCACACTGCAGCATGAAGCCACTACTGCCGCCCTGAGGAAGAAGAACGCCGACAGCGTGGCCGACCTGGGAGAGCAGATAGACAACCTGCAGAGAGTCAAACAGAAGCTGGAGAAGGAGAAGAGCGAGTTCAGACTGGAGCTGGACGACGTCGTGTCCAACATGGAGCAGATTGCCAAAGTTAAAGTAAGACAAGACACACCACTAGGACCACTACGTCCGTTTTTAATGAAATGACAACGAAACTCCCACAATTCAGGCCAACTTGGAGAAAATGTGCCGCAGTCTAGAAGACCAGATGATTGAGTACCGGACGAAATCAGAGGAATCCCAGCGAACCATCAACGACTTCACCATGCAAAAAGCAAAGCTTCAAACTGAAAATGGTATTTACATGTTTTCTGGTTTCAAACTAATAAATACGGTAACTGTATGTATACAGCAATAACACACAGATGCTCTCAGGTGAACTCAGCCGACAGCTGGAGGAGAAGGACTCCCTGGTGTCCCAGCTGACCAGAGGGAAGCAGTCGTACACTCAGCAGATCGAAGACATGAAGAGACAGCTCGAGGAGGAAATCAAGGTGAGTGGGTTGTTTTAGAAAACCACTGCTGGGTTGTTTTTTTGTTTTTTTTTAATCTCACACATTAAGACTCTTCAGTCACACGGGATCAGTGGATCCCTGGTGTCTGGTATCTACATATTTCTACCGGTACAGGGTAATTCACACCTTGATATCACAACCTGACATACACTACCGTTGAAACGTTTGGGGAAAGAAAAGCTCTTTTTTTGAAGGAAAGTCCGTTGTTCCACATTTGACTTTCAAACTTGACATCTGTCTGAAAACTGTTGAATAAACCGCCGTCACAGGCCAAGAACGCACTCGCCCATGCAGTGCAGTCTTCACGTCATGACTGTGACCTGCTGAGGGAGCAGTTTGAGGAGGAGCAGGAGGCCAAAGCTGAGCTCCAGAGGAGCATGTCCAAGGCCAACTCTGAGGTGGCTCAGTGGAGAACCAAGTATGAAACCGATGCCATCCAGAGGACAGAGGAGCTGGAAGAAGCCAAGTATGGACATTCCTGTCTTTCACGCATTGAACACACCCTCAGAATATCTTCTTTATCTTCTGAGTGAGTGACTTCATGTTTGCATCTAGGAAGAAACTCGCTCAACGCCTGCAGGACGCAGAAGAGGCTGTTGAAGCTGCTAATGCAAAATGTTCCTCCCTGGAGAAAACCAAACACCGGCTTCAGGGCGAGATCGAGGACCTCATGGTGGATGTGGAGAGATCGAACGCTGCTGCTGCAGCTCTGGACAAGAAACAAAGAAACTTTGACAAGGTAATGTGACGTGAAGGTGACATTTGTAGTTTACAGCAATTTACCTTCTAGGGATGAGGCCTCCTTAGGTGGCTGGTTCACTGAAGGACTGGACTGGAAGGAAACGCTTCACGACATGTCCACATTTAAGGACAAATCACGTGTGTATATGTGGTATTATTTATCTCACCAGGTCCTTGCAGAGTGGAAGCAGAAGTATGAGGAGTCTCAGACGGAGCTGGAAGGTGCCCAGAAAGAGGCTCGTTCTCTCAGCACTGAGCTTTTCAAGCTGAAGAACTCTTATGAAGAATCTCTGGATCATCTGGAGACCATGAAACGGGAGAACAAGAACCTACAAGGTGTGCAGATTTAAATAAGACAAAGATACACTTATTTATAATGCACTGAACACAATGTGGACGTTATATGTAAATGACGTTTTCCAACACCAGAGGAAATTTCTGACCTGACTGAGCAACTTGGTGAGGGAGGGAAGAGCATCCATGAGCTGGAGAAGATCCGTAAACAGCTGGAAGGGGAGAAGTCCGAGATACAAACTGCTCTGGAGGAGGCTGAGGTGGACGAACATGATTTGAATGCAAATCCGTGAAGGTCCAGAATGCCGGAATCAATGAATGTAATGTGTTCTCCTGATGACAGGGCTCCCTCGAGCATGAGGAGGGAAAAATCCTTCGGGCTCAGCTGGAGTTCAACCAGGTGAAGGCTGACACAGAGCGCAAGCTGGCTGAGAAGGATGAGGAGATGGAGCAGATCAAGCGCAACAGCCAGAGAGTGGTGGACACGCTGCAGAGCTCTCTCGAGGCCGAGACGCGCAGCAGAAACGAAGCTCTCAGGGTGAAGAAGAAGATGGAGGGAGACCTCAATGAGATGGAGATCCAGCTGAGTCAGGCCAACCGGCAGGCAGCAGAGGCTCAGAAGCAGCTGAAGGCTGTTCACGCTCACCTGAAGGTACTTAAACATACGTACCGTACAGCTGCACATCGAGTTCGTATCATTTATTACATATTTATACACATCTGGCTCCAGCAAATATAATGCAATTGATTTTTAAAAATGTATCTTCATATACACATATATAAGTTAATAAAACATATAAAACAAATAGCTGATTTCTTCCCATAGGAATACAATGATTTCAGAAAAAATGAGAGGAACAAAAACGTCGCTGTGGTCTACCCCCCAAAAACTCTATATCTACACGTTTGGGGAATTATCAGCGTTCCAACAGTAGGTGGTTTGTCAACCTGTGGCCCGTGGACCGTGATCCGGGTCCGGGACTCACATTTCCCCCATAGGAATTGAATGACATTCAGAGGTTCTGAGGGAAAAAGGTGATGTCAGGACGACTTCTCACTCTACCCCACAAACTATTTATCTACACGTTTGCCGTTCCAACTGCTGCAGACCATCCTCAAAATAGCTCAACGGGTGATTTTCTAATTTTATTTCATTTATAACAGCCCTTGGGGTTTGACATTGTATATTTTGTATTTTATTTTTCTCTGTATGCTGTCCAATGACTGTGCGTTGCTGTTGCATCTTGAATTTTCCAGTTTCTATCTAATCCGATCAGTCTGTCGATTCCTTTCTTTCCCCTTGAAATCACTAGGCTTTCTCTCCTGGCAGGACTCCCAGTTGCAGCTGGATGATTCTCTGCGTGCCAACGATGACCTGAAGGAGAACGTCGCCATCGTGGAGAGACGGAACAACCTGCTGCAGGCTGAACTGGATGAGCAAAGGGCTCTGGTGGAGCAGACAGAGAGAGGTCGGAAGCTGGCGGAGCAGGAACTGCTCGACGTCACTGAGAGAGTTCAGCTGCTGCACTCTCAGGTACGTCTGAAGCTCCGGTCGCTTCTTAGATTGTGAGTGCGGCTGAGTCTTTCCTCTGATGTGTGATATACTGCGTAGAACACCAGTCTGCTGAACCAGAAGAAGAAGCTGGAGGGAGACACAACCCAGCTTCAGAATGAGGTGGATGAGGCAGTGCAGGAGTGCCGAAATGCTGAAGAAAAGGCAAAGAAGGCCATTACTGATGCTGCCATGATGGCGGAGGAGCTGAAGAAGGAGCAGGACACCAGCGCTCACCTGGAGCGCATGAAGAAAAACATGGAACAAACCATCAAAGACCTGCAGCACCGTCTGGACGAAGCTGAGCAAATCGCCATGAAAGGCGGCAAGAAGCAGATCCAGAAGCTGGAGGCCAGGGTAAATACTGGTTCTCGCTTGCTGCCCTCCAGTCCAACCAGCTGCACAACATTCAGCGCTAACTTTTCTTCCTAAGGTGAGAGAGCTGGAGACTGAGGTGGACATGGAGCAGAGGAAAAGCAGCGACTCCGTTAAAGGTGTTCGCAAGTACGAGAGACGCATCAAAGAGCTCAGCTACCAGGTTGGTGCCACAGACAGTGGAAAACATACAAAATGATGCTTTTTAAAAGCAGCTGCATGTGGATCTCCATCCAACAGACAGAGGAGGACAAGAAGAATCTGAGCCGCCTGCAGGATCTGGTGGATAAACTACAACTGAAGGTGAAGTCGTACAAGCGCGCTGCAGAGGAGGCGGTAAGATGATTTAACTCACTGTAAAACACCCTCCTGCAGGCGCACGTGAATAATGCACAATCCGTATTTTCCAGGAGGAAAACTCCAACTCAAATCTGGGGAAGTTGCGCAAACTGCAGCATGAGCTTGAGGAGGCAGAGGAGAGGGCCGACATCGCCGAATCTCAGGTCAATAAACTGAGAGCAAAGAGTCGTGACTCGGGGGCAAAGGTCAGTTTATTTCAACTTTTAATCAAAGAACCGTTGTCGGTCATTTACATTTGACGGTTTTACTCAGAGAAATTCTAATCTCACATTTTCTCTTTGTGCAGAAATCACATGATGAGGAGTGATGACTCTTACTTCACAAGTATCGCTTAGTACTTTAGTGTCTTTATTCCGCATGCAACATGAGTGGAATAAATATAAATAGAGATATAGATATAATATATAATCGATATAAATAAACAGAGATTGAAATGCACCTTGTGTTTACTGTGTTTGTTTGACACCTCCAAAGTCTCAGGGTTGTAACAGAAAAGAGACACAACACTGCAAGAAACAAACAAACAATTAAAAACTCCCTAAAGACAGAAAACAAACCACAAAACCTGAGATGCGTTTCATGTTTGAGAAGGGCCAAAGAATTCCAGGCTTTCCTTGCAGTTGAAGGACAATTCACTGCAGAACTGAGATGTTTTTGGTCCCATTTCATTGAAGTTGTCAACAAACAGGAAGACACACAATCATGAAGACGCAGCATGTAGTCCTGTCTGACTCAAACCATCAGATGGCAGTAGAGTGTGAGCAGCTGAAAGTATGTGCAGCAGCAGCAGCCATGGACGAGTGGAGAGAGAACTGATGGAACATATTGAAAATAAATCTTCTGGAATGTTTTTTAATCTGAAAAAGCGAATCATTCGTCAAATCGTTTCATTACATCTGAATAAACGTACACTGAAAAGCTCCGATGGGGAGATGTCACTGAATATTACAGGAAAACTGAAAAGAACTGATAGATTGGTGTGCAGTGAAGTTCTGCCTGCCTGGAAACCTGCTTTGTGTCGGCTAGAGCAACAATACCTGCTGGGTGCTGCGTGCACACACATACACGCACGCACGCACGGGTGAAGAGGTATTTTGTTGTGAAGTGAAAGCTAACACTGCTGACATTTGATGTGAGGCTTTTATCCTGCAGAGCTGCAGTGTGACAGCAGCATGTTTAAGAGTAAACGACTCCAACGACTCAGTCTTATAATGAACAATTGGTGTCAGATTTGCTGGTTTGGACTTTTCATTTTGAAACTAGTGCGTGGCCTGAGCACAGATTCACTTAAGTCTGATGTGACACAAAACTTGTCTGGGCAAACAACAGAATTAGTTCCACAAAGGGTTCTCTTCATGAACCGCCTGCAGATGGTCAGAACCTCAGCTCTGCTGGAATCCTTCAGTGTGACCAGCGCTGTCAGCGTTCCAACTGGTGACACAAGATGGAAACGGTAATTGAATGTCAGTGTTTTGAAAACAATGACACATGAAGTGAGGCAGCCGCTCCCACAGGATGTCGAGTCCAATGACAGTACAGGTCAGACTTTCCCTGCGGGAAGGACATTCTGTTGAAAATTGAAAAGTCAAAGTCACCATTTCACAACTCCAACCTCACAGTTATGAATTTATCTGATCATCTACAGTTTATTCTTGCACAGAATAATGTGGAACTGCCCCACCTACAGCTCATAGACTGTGATTAATACGGTGGACTGAAAGCTCACTGCAGGTAGGAATGTGACAGCCAGCATGAAATCATGTCTTTGTCTTGCCAATTCTTAACATACCTTTTCACTGATTATGGGTATACTGCTGGGAAAGGACTGCGTAAGATGAGAAGATATACAAACTGTAAACATGAGAACTCACAATGGTTTCAGAAAGCATAAAGAGAATGTGATCAAACGTGTTTTTTATTGACATTAACATTTATTTATGAAAGTGATATATTAAACTGTCACTGTACAAAGGCTGAAAAACAATTACACCCTGTTTACAGCACTCAAGAATATTAAGAAGCTTATAATCATAATGTCATTTCTTGACCCTGTTAAAAAGGTTACGGAGAAAATGAGCTAAGTCATGTCATACGTTTACATCAACAACAGCAATGCCAATCATCCTATATTGGAGAACACAATTACATTTCCAAATGTATTCACCTTCACCACAGCTCGGATTGTTAAATAACAGGATGGAAGAGAAAGTGCTAAAAAAAGCCAAAACATGCATTAGTTTGATCATTAAAACTACACAGAGGTTTATTCATGTGACTGGTTAACTGTACATGCATGTTAAAGCACAAACACCTCAGCCTTTAAGAGACACGCCAGGATTTATTTGACTATTTTGGCTGTAAAAGTTACAGAATTATTTTAGTGGTTTTGTCCCTTTCCTTCAGGAGAACTTCATTAGCATCCAATATCCCTCAGTAAACAAAAACAGTAGCTACTGTGTGTTTCAAATGAGCAGAGTTAATGGCACCACAGTTACAACAACCAGAAATATGAAGAAAGTGGAACCATGGTTTGAGGACTTATAAGAGCAGAGCAGGAAACCCCTGCTGTCGACAAGTGTAAAAGAAATAACCACATTCGAAAAACACCTCAGGACAAAGTCAAGCAAGACATTATTTGTTTTTGGTTTGGGTCCATATCCTTCTCCATTGTTCTATTGAAGATAAGGATCACAAGAACTTAAGACAACAAGAGGATTAAAGCGCTTGTCCTGTTTTCACAATTCTGTCTCTTTGTCTTCGTCCCCGTCTGTTTCTAAGTAATATTCATCATCTGTTGTTGTATCTGAACTGCTATCTGAAGACTCTTCGAAAGTGCTAAGGCTGGAGACATAACCTCTTGCGGGTAAATTTAGTCTAGTAGACTGGCTGTCCATTGGTTCTCCTGATGAGGCAGGTAAGACAGGAGAGGGAAGGCCAGGAGGTTTGGACGGTGAACGTTTAGACACAGGTGACAGTGGAGGTGTTGGAGGTGGAGTTGGGGGACCTTCTGTGTCCCATAGAAAGTGCTTGTTCATGCTTGGGCTCCACAGACGGGCAGATTTTGATGTTGTAGCCGGCACAGTTGGCGAAACACCGACCTCTGTGGCCCAGTTCGACAGACACCTGGTCAGTGAACGTGGAAGAGATCTTGATCTCATTTTACTTGTGGCACCGTGGAAATTTGACATGTGATGGTCACTGCGTGTTTTGGTATTGTTTGTTGTCCAATATGGGGTTACAGACCACTGATCCAAGTCATTGTCTGCATCTCCACAAGTCAAGCCAATATCACTGAGGTTACCAACACTCATGAATCTGGAGCCAGTAGAAATGCGTCCGGGCCCTGAGGGTCGGCTTGAGAGCACTGAACTCACAGAAAACATCCTCCCGGGCTCAATACCATACTTTAAGTCTGCATAGGATGATTCCTTGTCCTGTACTGGGCCTGCACTAGGGGGGCCTGTAGATGCTCTGCTTCTTCTTGAACCCCCTAAACTAATTCCCTCCCTTGGCTCACAATGTGATGATTCTCTTCGACGCTGCAACTTTGGGCTATAGAAGACACTGTCGTCAGTTACATCAGGTGATGGAACTGGGGAGACTGGGGACAGTGAGGAGAAGGGGGAAAAAGGGCTCCGAGGGTTGGATGTTGATTTCTTCAACTGCGCAGGATAACCACTGGAGGGGCTTGGGCTCCTAATGGGATTGACATCTCTACAAAAGAGAAGCTCATTTGTTGGTTTACAGTCAGTGCCGATGCCGTCATAAAAGTCAAACTGGTGAGCTGTGGGGCTTTGGCTTGTTAAGTGAGCTCTGGTTTTACTGCCTGCACAAGTGTTTTTCTCTTTGCTGTGTTCTGCGCTCGTCTGGTCTGTTAAAATAAAGAGTTGGTCTTTCGCCATGGAATTGTCCACAGCTAAGGATGGGATGTTTTGTGCCGGTTTATCTTCCCCCTCTGTCATACCTCCATTGACCTTCAGCACCCTTCCTCTCTCTTCAGCCTCTTGTGTTTTGTTACTCTCAGCAGTCGTATCAGTGACACTGCTGATGTCACTTGATCCGGTGAAGGGAGGTGTTTGGGAAGCTCGCCTCCATTTCCATGGAAAAGAGAGATCATCATCAGACCGTCTAGTGCTGAATGTTTGCTTCAGTTTGTTCAGAACCTGATCCACTTTGGTATTGGTCTTGTTGACCCTCTCTGACTCTACCCTTGACAAGCGGGTATTTGGAGTGCCGGCACTTTTCTTCACAACAAAACGGCTTCTCTTTGGTCCCTGCTCATTGCTTTTACCTTTCACAGTCTCCTTTGTTCCTCTTTTGCAGTCTTCAGCATCCAAGGATTGAACCTCCAATGAGTTGCTACCACGAGAGCTTTGATTTGTATGACAAGGTGGGTCACTCGAAGCAACACTAGTCTGAGATGTGTTTGACTGCAGACTTAACCTGGTCTCCAAAGAAATTGGTGTGCTGGCTGTTTGTTCCAAAGTTTTCGGGCTTGTGCTCTTTGGTGCAATTTGTGCTGTATCTGCTCTAGATTTGATGCTGTAAACCAGTGTCTCAGTAACACAAGTCATGGCAGAGCTGTGTGTTGTTTCACCCTGGGGAGACTGTGGACTTGTGTGAAATCTGTTGTTGACGAGTAATATCTGTCTGTTCTGGTTATATCTGACTTCGTCTAGTAGTGAAACACCGCATGCCGATGAGGGTTTGGGTAAGTCGGTAAGTGACAGAGGTGGTTCTGACTCAGATTGGGTCATGTTCGCCACTGTGTGTGAATCCATGGAAGATTGAGAAATACATCTCGACTGAGAGTGTTTAGGTAAGTGGGCCGATCGGGGGGGTCTATTATTAGTTTCTCCATGTGTTGATCTGGTAGACATGAGTGTTGAGTAAGGGGGTAAAGCATAACGCATCTTATACCCATGTGAAAAGTCAGAAGAAAGGGAGAGTGGTACAGAGTTACTTGTGTCAGACTCCACTGACAGGGACCTCCCCTGGTTGACTGATTCACTTCTTCCTTGGCCAATGATCATTGTGTTACTAGGTCTTTGATTCGATCTTTCCCATTCTCTGGGTACCAAACTGGCAGAGTCAGATGACAAGGATCGATACCGCCCTTCTTTCCCCATCTCTGTGTAGGTCTTGGGTGCTCTTAAAAAGGAGGTGATGGATGGAGCAACAATGCTTTGCTGTGGCTTGGAGGGACGGCTTGTCTTAACTGGAGATGGATCAGGCGTCTCCACTGCGATGGGCTCAGAATTCTTCACTGAGTCCTCCCATGTCACTCGTCTCATTTTCTTTTCGTGTCCCAGGGGATGCGATTTCATTGGGTCTTTCTCTAGGCTGTAGAACGTTCTCCCTTCCTTCGTGCTCGAGGTTTCTGAGTAGAGGGGGTTGGTACTGACTGGTGTGGTAGGAGGGGTTAAAGGATTCAATTTTAAGGCAGAAGAGATGGGAGGAGTATGAAGTGGAGAACTTGCAGACGTTAGGGTCGTAGGATGGCTGTTAGTGGTACATGAAGAGATGGTGGAGACGGGGCTGTAGTTTGTTTGAGAAGAGCTTTGTGGTTTGGGAGGAATGGTTACAGTATTAGGTCGGAAAGCCACGGGAATGGGGGAATAGGTCCTTTCAAAGCCAAGAGGTGTGATGGCAACTGTTTTGGGGAACCTAGATCCCCGTGAAGCAGTGAATGACAATTTGGGATTGGTCTGAGAAGAAACTGGACAGGCCTGAAAGGTTTGGGTCATGGAGGGACCACAGACACTTTTCAAAGAAACAGGTTGGGTGTCAAGACTGTGAGTGGTATCAAGAACAGAAGCCTGTTTTGTGAAGCTTTGAAAGTCACTGTGTGAAGTGTCATTGGTTTTAGGGCAGTCCTGTTTGTATTTGCTGCTTCCGGACTGTTTTTCATTTAGCACAGTTGATGGTATTTCAGTTGGATTTGCTATGGAGCTGCTGCCAACTTCATGCTTTCTGAGATTGTTAGGGAGAATCAATGTTTGTGATGTAGGTTGGCTAATTTTAGACCCAGACGGAATGCCAGGCAAGCTTTGAGTCTTTTGCGGTTCTGTATATTTTAATCTGGGAACATATCGCTTTTTGACAGGTGTATTAGGCTCCTGGTCACCTGACTCTTCAGCATTTTGTTGACTGAAGATTTCCGTTCCTCTGTGTGTCTTCATACCAAGGGTCCGGTTACCTTTGTGAATGGACAGTGTAATATCTTTTTCATCAGTATTACTGTGGAATTGACAACTAAATCTCTGATTAGTGGGACTTGGAGAGGTCAAGTCACTGCTCTTGTTACAGGATTGAACTTGGGGTGTGTTTGGCTTGTTTGTGATGTTGGTTCTATCACTGAGGATCCGAGGGGAACTGCCTTCCTGGGTGATTTTTTTCCACCAGGAAGAAGATGTCAGTGTTGTTCTGGGAAGGGACTGTGTTCTCAGGATGGTATAGGGGGAAGGTTTTGCCAAAGACACAGAGATATCTGAGAGCAGGCTTTTGCTTTTGCCAAAGCCACTCCAGTTCTCTTGACTTTCAGAAAGTCCTCTACTTGGAAAGGTCTGTCTGGAAGATGTCAGAGTGGACTGCGTCCTATTTACTGTTTGATGTTGGGGAAAGGTTGAGACTTTCTTTTCAGGTGAACATGAAAACAAGCTTGTCTTAGACGGGTCTCTTTCTTTGTGACTGGCCAATGAACGGGAACGGATCGTCCTATATGACATGGATGAAGAGAGGAGTGGATCTGACCGACCAGTCCCGTTATTATTGCACACGCTTCCAGAAGTGTCTTGTGGAAAAGGTTTTTCATTTCTTTCTGTGGGTCGACAGCTGAGAGGCTCAGAGAGGATGGGGGAGGCATTGGAGTCCATGCTATTTGAGTTTAATCTTCTTAATGCCAGTAGAAGACTGCTGCTTGTTGGTTTTGGGCGGAAAGATGTGTGTCCTAATTCATGACCAGTTTGTGAATTGTTTTTTTGGACATTTGGATCAAGGATGGTGTGACAAGGAGATATAGTTGTTGCAGTGCTTAAAGTACCTGCAACTGTGTTTCTGTTGTCCACCCGTCCAGGGATTACATCTAAAGAGACAGTCGGAAATACTTTCCTTTCAGATTCATAGTCCAAGCTTACAGGGCCACTCTCAGTCGACCAGCCTGCCGTGTTCCTCCTGGTTCCCTGAAAGGAGCGCCGTGACTGGGCTTGTGATGCGTCTGTTAAAACATACATCTCTCCATCACGTTGGTTCTGAGCATTTGCCAGATCTTGCAAGTTCTCCTGGGTTTCCGAATGCCCAGTTCCCTCTACTTTCTTGATCCGTCGTAATCGGCTGCTCCAGTTTGGTGCAAGAACAGACACCACAGCAGAAGACAACATGTTTACATTGGTGTCAGACAGTTTCTCAACATCGGTTGGGTTCTTTGGATGCTCCTCTAACTCAAATGATCCATGGACTGTCTCTCTTGATCGTGACCCATGTGGATATGTGTACAAGCCATCGTCTGTTGCAGTGATGCTCAAGTCACTGGTAGTCTTGCAAAAATCTGTGATACTGTCTTTGTCCTTCTTGGCTGATGATGGAGAATCACTGGCTACATCTGGTGTTGATGCTTGTCCATTAACCTATGAGGATTAAAAAATAGTTTTTTATACAAGTATATTTCAAGAGTGTAATATGCATCTGGGTTTTAACCCCACTCAGCTCTTTCATACATATCAATGAAACCTTTTACACAGAAAAGTCAATAGCTATTTGTCATTTTGTCAAGTCAGTCTGAATCTGTGGCAGTGCCAGTGCTCTGCCTGCGTTCCCATGCTGGAGTTATTTAAGTGATCGAAGCCCAGACAAACAGGTTATCTTGAAAGACATTAGCTAAGGACTTACTCTTAAAAAAACACACACACACACACCCTTTCTCTTCTTACATTCACAACAACACGCAAATGATTTTTACAAACATCCAGTGTCATTTAATACTTGTGAAGTTTTCACAAATGCTGCAGTTGTTTAAGAACTTTAATGGGTTTAAATATTTAACCCTTCATAAATCACGTGTTTCCATATCTAGCTCCTTATAGAATTGGGTACACATTTTCAACAAACATGTGTACACAATTTACTTAACAAAAGTATAATAAGAAAAATAAATCCATTCAATTTATAGAGAGAGAGGCAGAGAGAGAGGGGTGGAAATGATCCAATACGGTTTCTTACCCCATTAAGGGTTAGGTACTGTCAGTTTTACTTGATTGGAAATATTTTTGGATTAATGGGGATTCAAATGTGCCACAGAGATCATGGCTGTGGCTGGTTTGTACCTGAGAGCTGCTGTCGTCTGCTGCTTCAAACAGCGATTCAGATGAACTAGCAGAAGAGGAGGGAGAGGAAACATAAAACTGTTGAGAGCAGAGCAGATACAGTTACACCAGACACTTAACTGTCCACTGAAATGAACTGTGAGTGTAACACTGATCAATGTTTCACAAATGTTTGCTGGTAAAAACCTCGTCCTGCACCTGACGTGATGGATGTTTTTTACTAAGGAGTCACACATTTGTTGCACAACACCACATATATTACAGCTGGTGTTATTAATGTTCAAAGTAAAGAACATACTTAAAAATTAATGTGGAAAGCTGGTTAATCAGAAGGCATGAAGATTTCGGTACGTGTTATGTACTTCCTGTGAAGTGAACTGAACTGCCCTCTGGTTCACAGTTTTATTGCTGCGATAAAACTAAGTGAAAGGTAATACACTAAAACAGCAATAAAACTTCATGCTACAGGTTACATAAGCGTAACCCCATCACCTATTTAACAAAACATTTCCTGTGGAATTCCTGCGGGTCCACTAACGTTTTGATGTGAAATGTTCCAGGGATTCGTTGAGACATTTACCACAGTGATGCTGCTCAACAGGCTGCTCAGCATTCCTGAAGTCACACCTCCAACTCATTTATGAATTTATGAGGTATTTCTTCGTCGGGCTGCGCTGCAAACTGTACGTGTCTATATACGGTCACGTTGGACGACATAAAAGGCTGCGAGTGTCCACAGTGAGTTGAACTCGCACAAAAGCAAATATTTCTATGTTATACTTATAAGACTCACAAAAACATTTGTCGCCAAACAACATTGGACCTATTTTTTAAAATTTGTATCAGAAAATAATCTGCATATTTTCCTCTTGCTGACTGAAGGAAGTAAAACATGAAAATCAGCCCACATGTTGATGATTCATTTAAGTTTAATTTAACATTAACTCAGCTGGAAAAATCCAGCTTCATTAACAGACAGTTTCTTATCTTTACTCAGTGCTTGAAGTTTACAGAAACAATAAAACATGGCTGTCATGGTTGTCACGGCCTCCTCAGCTGTTACATAGTTAGAAGATCGAAGATTACAATCGAATGTTTTACAACAGGACCATCAACACAAACGCTGAGCAACAATCTGATGCTAATAAACAAATCTCACCTCCAATGCAAAGATATACACCGTTTCTGAACCTCTGTCTGACAACGCTGTCGCTGCTGTCGCTGCTGTCGCTGCTGTCGCTGCTGTCGCTGCTGTCGCTGCTGTCGCTGTGACCTACTGGAGGTTTTTACAAGCAGCTAGTTGTTGTACGATCCTGTTGTACGAGCCGGGAACTCATAGAGCATTGAACTCACCGATGGAAATAAATGCTGTCAACTGCTGTGTGAAACGGTTTGGTCGTCACTGACTGATGATGTATCCTGAGTTCCACAGGCTCTTGCTAACAGAAAGTCTGACAGATAAACAACGCTGGCGGGAAAAAAAACATCCTTGGTGGAGGTAACAGTCATGTGAGACATATTTTCCAGGGTACTTCATGAAAAGCACTTCTTTGTTGTTCAATGTCCCTTCTGGACAGTTTGTCTCACTCTAATTCCAGTATGAACACGTTTCTGAAATGAAGCTGAGACATTTCAGAGCAGGTGCAGGAACAGGTCAGCACTGGACTTGCTTCTGAGCGATCGACTCCACAGTGTCTGTCCCAGCTTACCTGAGCGGAGAGACGTCTGGGAGCTCCTGCAGTCTGAGGAGACTCAGGTTCCTGGAGAGCTTCAGGTAGAGGCTGGCTGTGTATCTAGGACTGTGGATGTGGGCAGTGGAGCTACCAGCATGAAGAACCTCCTTCTCCCTCAGTCGCTCTGCTGCGAGTGTCACTGTCGACAGAAAGGGAGGACCGGATCGATTGAGGCCGACTCAAATCAGTCGATTCCCAACATGTGCAAACAAAAGCGTTGCGTGATGAATAATTGTAGGCGTTACATCAGATGTGTGTGTCTCACCTGTGCGTGATCGTTCCAGGCTGACAGACAGGGGAGAGTCCTGACGAGTCGGCACTTCATTCTCCTTTACCTGCCTGTGAAGTCAACTCAGTTAGTACTTCATTCCATTACCAAAACAAACTGAACACATTTTACAACAGGAAGAGAAGAGAACAGGCCAAACTGTGGCTACAACACATGACAAAGTGCTGGTTTGAAGAGGAAATGTCCAGATAGTTCTGTGAGAGAACTTGACTTGGGGGTAAACACTGAACTTCTTGGAATGACATCAACTGCCTCCTGAAGGATTTACTTCAATAATCTTAATATCAGATTTTAACAGCCTCATGTAATCATGCAATTATAAATCATCATTATCATTCAATCCGCTGCACCTTGTCTGTATATTTGTATACGTTTATACTATTTTTAGACTATTTTTACTGTGTGTTGTTACTGCATGTCCTCTATGTGTGTTTCTCACCCCAGATAAAGGCATTCAGTAAAATGACAGAGACCTCTTTTTTTTAACTCGTATATTCTGTGACGCATCTTATCACAACATCCAAGCGGAAACTGGTGAAAGTTTGTGTGAGCGGGCAGTTGGATCAGATAATCTGTGCTGCACCGATAAACACTGGTTACATAACAATCCAGCTCTGCTTACTCCCCAGATTCTCTTCAAACCGGAGGACGGAGCTAGCACACACACACACCCACACACACAGGGCCAACACACAAATTCCCTGCTGCAGCCTCACGCTAATGTGCCAACTTATCTCAGCACGACACTCCAGAGATGGAGCAGCTATGATGTCGCTGTCATTCCAACCTTTGCTCCTTGAACAACACCAGTGAGGTTCCTGTCACACTCACACTGGATCCAGGACAGAAAACAGCGTATGAAACAGAGACCGTGTCATCAAACATTTCCGAGGTAATTACAGGGACCATCACACAGATGGGTGCCTCCTCTTACCCTCCTTGCCTTCAGGGGTGTTTTATTGGCCTCATTACAGCACTCTGTCTGCTGTGGATAGTATAAGTTGACAGGAGAAAGAAGCAGGTAGAAATAAAAGGAGGGGAAACAGAAGAGGCTGTTCTTGCTTTTCAACAGTATACTTCAGTGCCAAGTCCAACACGCGATCTTCATGAGCTGCCTTTTGATCCTCAGGCAGGCAATAAAGGAAATCACTCTGCAGCAGCGTTTGTGAACCTTCTGGGTACCTTGAGTGTTGACTCACTCACAAAAACCACACCGTTTATACACAATAATGGCAATTCATTGTGTGCTCACGGAGCTCAGTTCATGCTGTTCACAAGAGAACAAGTACGAATCTGACTGTGCTTTGGAACATGTCAGAACAGGGGGAATGCAGCAGTAACTCATCAAATAATGCTTCTGTTCTATTTATAGTATAGAGACACAGCCAGCATGAACAATGGCCGTGCCTGGGTCGTTCATTATGTAAAGACACATACAGGTTTGTTTAACCTGCAATGACATGTCATCTCTTCATGGAGCTCGTCCACCGTGCTTCTTTCCAGTCTGATAGTTCATTATTTGGTCAAATCTCTGAGCAGCTTTGAGTTGAGCTGGTTCACTGAATCGGACCACACCAGTCAATCTTTGTTTATACAGAGCGTTTCATTACAGACAGACAATAACAAGAATTAACCATCTCAGAACTGAGCTGAACAGCTGAGGAAACACCCGAGGACTAAGGTGAATAAGACAAATAAAAGATAAATAAAACAATAAGAATAAATCATTAAGATTAAGAAAAATCTATTTACATGTGTTGTTAAAAGGAACCATGTAAAAACTAGAACTAAATAAACATTCTTTTTTATTTACAGCCCTTCTCATCATTGTGGAGGAGGAAAATTCTAATTTCTACTTTTTTCCACATTGAAACTCACCTATGTAGTAACCTGACTGCAGATCTACGTTAAAGAGTATTTCATCCTACTGTCATTGTTAAACACATTCTTCAGCATTAGTCCAACCATCAACTGCTGAAAATAAAAACCCAAACAAACTGTGATGTGACATCATCAGTGTCTGGAGCGTTCAGACCAGGTGTCTGTTTGTTTGCAGGGTTTACACGCTGATGACTCACTGGAATCTTTGTCAGACTCATGTTCTGCTGCTTCACATGAGGTAGGCCGGCTGTGGGTGTGTGTGCCCGCCTGCACCTGCCAGCTAACACTTATATAAGAACCACAAAGATCCTTTCTTGGCCTGAGCAGTGGGTGTGTCATGTAACGTACTGCAAATGATTTATTTCTTCATTTCTTCTTGGACATCCACCCAAACGTGAAGATGATGAACAAACGGCCGACACACCTTCTTCAGTCCGTGACAGCCAGGAGCGACACCATCCAGTCCACTGTGGATGGACAGCTCTTGTGCTGGAGGACACATCCCGTCCTGGGCACAGACATGCTGTTGTCTCCATAGGTTTCTTCTTCTCGATGTGCGTGTAGGAGCTCGCCCTGCTGCTGCACCATCACAGAGCATGAATACACCCACGCCGACGGGCTCCAGACTTAAAAGTCTAGTCATATAAGTCTATTCAGCCCTCAGCAGACACACACCTCTTTTCCAAAACCAACACAGGAATATGGAATGTCTGCCATGGACATCGAACTGAGCAGGAAACACAAAGTGTCCTTCACGGACAAGTTCTCCCTCCGCCTCCAGCCACAGACTGTTGGAACTGTTGGAACTGTTTCACTGTAAAACACCACATGTCTGAAAGCCGATTTACTTTGGGTAAAGTGGCGAACCCGGAAGACTTCTTTCTGATTCTCCAACCGGTGTGTGCGGGTCTCCAGCCCAAAACATGCACATCCCCCCCCTCCCCCCCTTCGGAGTCAGCGCGTGTGAAAAGGAACACAAAGGTTCCCAAACGCCCAGCGAGTTGACTCCAAGCATGAAGAGTGACCAGTGAGAGTCAACACCAGACAGAGGAGGAACGAAAGCCGACCTACCGTGCAGTCGCTGCTGTGTGCGCTGCTGTGTGCGCTCCAGTGCGCGGAGCAGTGTGTGTGCGCGTCCTGCGCCGCTGCGCTGCGTCACTTGTTGACATCCTCTTCGAACCGGTCCCGGCAACGTTCAGAGAAACATCTGAAGCATCCACAGCGGAATTCACAGAGCTGGGGTGCTACAGAGTCAACCAGCCGCCGCCGCCGCCGCCGCTGTAAACACACTGGGGTCAAAGTTCAACACCGACCGGACAAGTGCGATCTGGCTGCGTCCCTTTCCAGAACATTCCCCCCTCAGACATCTCCTCCTTCCCTCACCACTTCATTTGGTTTGAGTGAGGGACAGAGACACTGACCTTGATGAGATCTAGGTCTACTGAGACAGCATTACAACCCAACACCTCCAAACGAACACATACTCAAACACATACAGTACTTTATACATACTGTATATTGTCAGTGTACATGTACTACTGATACGGGGTTACGAGCTGTTTTATCATGTTTGTTTTGACTCAGTCGTCACTTCCTGTGATCACACAGCTCATTGTCCTCGGTGACACTGTTGGTTTGAATGTTTATTTGTGCTTGTTAAGCATTTTATCTGTTCGTCAGCCATCTCTCTCAGCTGCTGCCGGACGAACAGCGCCCTCATCTGACTGGCAGAGATACTACCGTACAAAACATGAATAAATGAACGAGATAATGCTCCATTTTATTTTGTAACATTTGATTTGAATATTATTTCTTAACATTTCCTTTCTATGTTGTCTTTTAACAGTTTTATTTTGTATTACGGGGAAGACACACAGCTGTATTGTAAGTAAGTATTGTAAGTATTTGTAACAAAAACCTGTCGTTTCCTTCCAGCTGAACGTCTCTGCTCACAGACCGGACCACAGCAGGTCTCGGTCTCAGTCATATGAATGAACACGTTGGATTATTTGTTTACGTCTCACGTGATGTTGCTGCTGTTCATCAGTTAACTGAAGAAGCTGCAGTGCGCAGTATCAGGCGCCACACGGGGGCGCTGCTGCTTCACAGATGTTCGGTTCCGTGTTTCACAGCAGTGAAATCCCATGAAATCCATAATGAATAATTCTACTTCATGTGCACGTCATCTGGAAACGGGGATGTGCATTTAGAAGGATGAAGTCGAATCTGTCCAATGTGCTTTGTGGTATTTCTGTTGTTGTTGTTGCTGCCTCGCATGTGTCATTATAACTTACGTAAATATAACGTCATGAAATTTGCATATAAAGTTTTTTTTTTTTTTTTTTTTTTTTCATATTATCCCATAGGGGATGGTACGGCCCGAACTGGCATGACACTGTTTGAAATAATTCATTCATACATACACCATAATGTTACACAATGTAGAAATGACAAACATCCACTTACATTTGACATCATCTGACATCAACGATGTAACGGAGATAGTAACGGAGTCTAGTAACTCAGTCTGAATGGTGGGAAACACACACACACACACACACACACACACACACACACACACACACACACACACACACACACACACACACACACACACACACACACACACACTATATATATATATATGATGACGACATTGGACTAAAAACACCATCAAATCCCAATTAAATAAAATGAAATACAGAGTAAGAGTTGTACAGTTGGTGAACATGTATTAGAAGTCAGTTTTCTCTCTTCATCCTTTAAGGTAGAAAGTGTTGTGTGTGAGAAAGAGACAATGTGGTCTTGAGATACTTGAAGCTATAGCTGCACTTTGATACAAACCATTAAAATTGAATTGAATATTGAATATTGAATGCATACAATATCACAAAATAGTTAATCAAATCAACAGTGGACCACACAGAATACAAATACAAACTATTTCATTAATAAAAACATACATTTTATGCATAAAATCAACTGATCCAGTGAGACTTTGTTGACTGAATCACTTATATCATGGACTTTTAAATGTTTTGAATCAAATTTCACCTCCTGAGGTCTAAACAGGCTGACCCCTGCCGGGTTTGCTTTGACTCATAATTCCAACACCTTTGGTAGCACTCCTGTTGTTCTTCTACTCCTTCTACATCTTAATCCCAGCGTACAGCTCGTCTATCTTGGATCTGAAGTGCTGTTGCAGTTCATTCCTCTTGGCCTTCAGTGTCGGAGTCAGCAGACCGTTGTTGACTGAGAACATCTCAGTGTGGATGTAGATAGCTTTCACCTAGAAGGCAAGGTTGGATGTGCTCTCATGAGCAGTGTGATGTGTACAGCGATACCTGAAACTGAACATCATTCTGAATGGGAAGTTATTTAGCAGCAACCAACAGTATCAGCATTCTACCTGTTCAAAGGACTTGAGGCCTCCCTCTTTGCCCAGCCGCAACATGTCAGCCAGGATGACTGCCTTGACATCCTGCACAGTCCCAAAACAACGTCTGAGTGCAAACTGGAAAAAATCTTGTGACCATAAAGGGGAAATTCATCAACTACAGAAACAGCTCTACATTCAGCTCAAACCAATCAGATCGATGTGAATTGGTGTTTGGTTAAACTTAGCCTTTCAAAGCTGTTAAAATGTCTTGTGCACTGACTCTTTGTCAAACTTGACACAGTTAGAGTTTTTTTTTGTCAACAGTATCAGCCTGAAACATACAAAGGGTTCTTCCGTGGCCCATATTAGGTATAATTATGAACTTAGGAAAGTTTGTTTAAGTCTGCTTTTTTTCAATATTCATATCCACGATAAACTAGGGGTTTATGAATTTCTGTCACAGACTGGAATCAAACATTGCTTTGCAGATGCAATTACAAGTGCACATTTGTTTTCATAGTATGCTGAGTGAAAAGTGGATGTACAGTGTTTTAAGTGAAATTTGAAAGCAGACATGCAAAGCAAAAAGGATTGGTCAGTACATCAGTTGGAGTCAAATGTCTTACTGCTCTGTCACACAGTTCCTTGTAGTTGCCCTCCACGCCCAGAGTCCTCTTGGTCCAACTAGACAGGAAGTCACAGTCAGGAACCACCACTGCTACCAGACATGCCTGAAGATAAACGTCAGACAAACAGAAAAGATTGGACCTAATCAAGTGCAGTTCGTAGGAAGATAGAAGTAATAGAAATGTTCCTGACCTGCAGACTGTCTCCGTGGACAAAGACCTGTGCCAGTGCATCGCTCCTCACGTACACATTCTCGATCTTTTCAGGAGCGATGTACTCCCCCTGTGCCAGTTTGAAGATATGCTTCTTCCTGTCAACAATCTTCAGCGTGCCGTTCTATCCTCACAAACACACACAGTACAAACATCAGAACAGGTGTTTATGTTATAGACGGGAAGAGATACAGGAAGGTGCTGTTTTTTTCCCCACCGGAAGCCATTTCCCAATGTCTCCAGTGTGAACCCATCCATCTGCATCAATAGTCTCTGCGGTCTTCTCTGGGTCGTTCAGATAACCCTGGAACACGTTCGGACCTTTCACACACACCTAAAGAAAACAAACACAAAACTTTAAGTAGACTGCACTGTACACATGCATACACTGTACACATATAAATAAGGATAATAAATAGAATAAAATAGACGTATGATGTATCACCTCTCCCTCGCCGTTTACAGCCAGGTAGTTCATCTCTTCCACATCCACCAGTTTAACAGAGTTACAGGGAAGAGGAGCTCCAACGTGACCTGAACATACGAGGTCAAGTTAAATACCAGTGGAACATTAACAAAGCCTGCGCAGCCGGACGGCCGTGGCTCTGGAGGTAGAGCAGGACGAATCTCATGTCTGAGGAACCCAGAGTTGGTCCTAATGCTGTCATACCTGCAGTCCAGTCACCAGGCATGGTGGAGGTGCATCCAGCGGTACACTCTGTCTGTCCATAGCCTTCATAGAACTACAACAGACAACGATTATTACTGCTGCTACAGAGGAGCGTGAAAGAGATGGTAGAAAGTGTAAAGTCAAACAAACAGGGGCAGGCAAAGGTTTTTAACCTGACATCCGATTGCTGCTCTGAGGAAGGTGAGGACAGAGGGAGAGATAGGAGCCGCTCCTGTTATCATGAGACGCACACGGCCTCCTAGGCTGGCCTGAGGAGGAACAGATTACACATCATCAGCTGACTATTACTACCGCAACAATCGTCCACAGTGTTTTGGAAATAGGTCACCTGACTTTGAATCACTGTGATTTTGATTCTGTCCCCGAAGTTGTTAAACATGTGACCAGTTTAGAGAGCATTTAGCTCATGCTTGCCCTCTGGCAAAGGAGGCTCTTACCACCTCTCAGTAGTCTATGAAGGAGCGTTTTGACAAAAATGCTGTGGCACGCTTGTTCAAAGCAGGTGACCTGGTGAACTGGTGACCCTGTCCCCGGGTTGGCATTGACTGCTTGCTTCTCAGGCCCCTACGCAGTCATGGAGAAAATAAGTGACACTAAATATGTGATTTGCACTCCTGCACGCCAACATTAACATGTTGCTAATGCCGCCCATGTGAGTAATGCGAGCAGATGCTGGCAAGAGTTAATGATGACGGGGGGAAAGAGAGGGGGCATGGGACACGAGTGGAGGAGATGCTATAACTGTAAATATTGACTTTCTATGTCAGGTTCTAATTTGAAGGTGTGAATTAATCTCTGTTGTGATGTACATGTGAGTACCAGACACCAAGGATCCACTGTCACACCACCCAACTGAGCTGTCTGAATGTGTAGAAAAAAAAAAGTAAAATGTGACTGAAAAGAGGTCACATGATTATATCAGTGTAAAATCTGTGTGCAAAATTAAATTTTCTTTTTTTGTATAGCCCAACAATTAGAAAAATTGGAAAATTAGAGTAGCCCTCAATTTCGGGGGGCAATGGGTACATGTATCCACCACTTTGTGTGAAGATTCATTTTGTACCCACCATTTAAAATATGGTGAGTACAAAAGTTATAAAACTATGACGACAATAGTAGAGTAGGTGCACTCATGGTGCTTTTCTTTGACACAGTTCCAGTGGTGTGGATGAATGTGAGCCCTTGACGATCTTCAGCAGTTTAAATGGACAGAGGTCAATGCCAACCTGTAGATAAGTCACTGATGCCCATGTCTTAAACGCTCGAACAGGGTGAGGCAAAACTACCAGAAATCCTTTTCCCAGGGGTAAAAGATGTTGCATGCACTGACTCAAATAGTACTAATGAGTACCTACCGGTAAAGGAAAATACTGCTGTGTGGAACTCAAATGACACCCAGTGAGCACAGACAGTTTTCACTGTGCAGTTTCAGCATACCTGGACCTTCCTGAAGATGAGTCGATCCCAGATGCTGTCTCTCCTCACAATGCCTTTCATCATCTCTGCCTCCTTCCGCTTGTATGCAAATTCCAGCACCCAGCGCTTCAAAGAGGTGTTAGCCTGCCCAAAGATCTAAGACATGGTGTATCAATGTCATCATATAGGACAGGGGACATTCTTAACACTGATTACTGTTTTACTAATTTACTACGTGGTGGTTGTAAAGCTCACCCACCTTATCATACATGCGGTTGAGCAGTCGAGGCACCACAGGGAACACAGTCGGCCTCAGAGTCGTCAGGTCATCCATCAACAGCCTGATGTCCCCCTGGAAATAGCCAATCCTGCCTCCCTGCACTAACATCACTCCCTGTGAGAATCAAGAGGTGACATGACATATGGAGTTAGTTATGTGTAAAGAACGAGTGGTTGACAAGCACTGAGTTTTACTAAGAGGGACTGAGGGAACTAAGAGAACCTACCTGCACCACTCTCTCAAACATATGAGCCAAAGGAAGGAAGGAAATATGGATGTCACTGGGACCCAATGTGCAGACAACCTAAGACCCACACACACACACACACACAATGACAGGGAGCTGTCAGTACCTCCACCACCCTCTCAAACATGTGGGACAGAGGGAGAAAGGAAAGCATGACGTCTTCTGAAGTGGTCTGAGTGTACGACTGTGGAGAAGAGGAAAGAGCTCATCAAAAGGAGGGAGGGCTGATGGTTTGTTTCCCATCTGTACTCCTTTTAGCTGCATACTCTGCTACTGAGTTTTTGTTTTTTTGTTCAGACTGCAGCAGCAGCACCCTCAGCAGTGTGTGTTTGTCAGTCTCTGGGCCAAAGGGTGTCATAATGATTCCTACATTTATCTGTTCATGATCGAGAGATGCTGTGGAGGAACGTGTTGCTTGCATTTCATTTACATGTGTTAGCGTCTCACCTCTGTTATTTTTAGGAAGGCTGAGCAGTTAGATACAATATTCCTGTGTGTCAACATAGCTCCCTTTGGGTTTCCTGAAAGCACACACACACATTTACACTCACATCCATAGCAGTGTTATAAGAAACTCAAAATTACAGTGTGTGTGTGTGTGTGTGTGCACACACGTCACCTGTTGTTCCACTAGTGAAGCAGATAACCGCCATGTCCTCAGGTCGGGGAGGCTGCAGAGGTTAGAGTGTCAAAGGTCAAAGGTATCACTTCACCCACCCAACACTCATTTCATCCTCATCGGCAGGTCGAAGATCATTTAACAGGTTGGTGTTTACTCACCACTGGCTGGTGATGGTGGAGCCTCCCTATAGTCTGCTCAAACAGAAAAAGCACAATGTAATTCTGGCTGGATTTCTAATTCAAAAAACACAGTCAGAGAAAAGTCACTGTCAAATGAGATGAAACAACACAGAAGAAACCGAGCCATCAATTGCATGTTATGTTAATACTTATTGTATTACTTAGACTACTGATGTTTTATTAATGGGATATTGTTGATAAAATAGAGGTGACTGCAGGAAGATACGTAGTGTCTAACACAGCAGCTAATGGGAGACAAACAAAACGAAGAAGAATATCCAGATTACCAATATGACTTTGAATATGATTCGAAATACACTGATTAGACTAGCATACATGCTTGTTGACATGTCACCCAAGAAAACAGTATTACGTACATGCCGTGACTTAAAAAAATCAGAACGCAGATAAACAAGATGGACAGAATACGTCAAACTAAAAGTGAACATCTGAATCTGAGCAGGTCCACACCCAGAGGGTCTAACCTCCATCTCCTGCAGGCTGAGGATGTGGATTCCAGTCCGGTGGCCCCTGTCCACTACATCAGCACTGGGGTTCTCCATCACAACGATGGTCTTCACAGAGTGCTTCCTGTCCTTCACGCATGCCAGCACCAGGTTAACTTTATCTGCCACGTCGCACACAATGGTTGAGATGGAGGCTACAGAAACAAATAAGGTCAGATAAAATGAAACACTGACGTGTACAAGCTGTCTACAAGGGGCTGGTTTACCTTTGTCTATGATGTAGCGGATGGCTTCTGATCCCAGCGTGTCGTACAGAGGGACTGACACCAGAGAGTAGGTGTAACACGCCAACTCAGCGATGGTCCACTAAAAACACACACACTCAAGTATTACGGAGACACGAGGAATCATCAGTAAAGACGAAAGAAAATCCCTTTTCCCCACAGTGTTGCATCTATACCTCAGGTCTGTTCTGTGAGAAGATGCCAATGTGGGGGTCTGTGGTCTTGGAGTGTCCTTTGTGAAGAAAAGCAGAGCCCAAATGCTCAGCTCGTGCCATAACCTGTAGTACATACACACACTTAATGCTGCACATTTAACACTGTGAACAAGGTATCAATGACATGAGCTGGATTATGTCCTTGGGTATTTACAGTAAATTGAGCAGGAATAATCTATTCCCGGATAAATTCTATATTAATTATTGAATCAATTCGATATCTTGAAAGCTTCATTCTGCCAGAGGAATTTATCAAACCACATTCAGGTTTAGCCTGTGTTAACAGCTTCTAATCTTTTATTCACATTAAGAGCAGGCACAAACGATCCAGGGATAGAACTTTAAACTTTAAATGAAAACACCAGAGGCAGACTTTGAGTGCTCGCTAAAAAAAAAATCATTCAATCAATCAAATAAATCATTCTGGATCCTACATTTTTCTACAAAGCACCTGGATTATATTAAACTCTCAAAGGCTTGTAAGCAGACATTAGACCTTGTAAATTGTTTTTAATTTCACTTTCTGTGTTTGTCGTTCAGAGTTCCTGCTACAAATCACCAATCTCATGTCTGTTCATCAGTTTTATGTAGATGGCCATAAGACATCAACTAACAAACTAATGAGTAATAAATCTATGCTGTGGACTCTTTCATACCTCTCCATAGGACATCCATTCATAAGCCTGCTTGGGTTTCCTGGAGCCCAGGAAGGGACCATTGTCTGGAGGATGACAGAAGGAGGGGAAATGAGAATATTAGAGAAAGTCAGTGGTTCCCAAAGTGGGGGGTGGGCCCCCTAGGGGGTGCTCAGAGCAATTGCCTGGGTGGCGTGGGACGTGAGACAAATGAATCAATCACAGTCACACTGTGCTCGCATAACAGGTTTTTGACAGGGTTCCCACGTAAACAAAAAGGGAGGATGAAGCATCGCCAAATGTTCTTCTAAAGCTATTATCTTCCAAGGCAAAGACATGAAAATATAATGACACATGTCTTTATCTTTCTTTCATACCTTTGTCTTCACTTGTACAATGGTGGGTAATAAGGAGACCGCAATGTGTTGTCTTAACGTGCTAGCTTCTGACAGCTTGAAGCCGAACAAGCTAAGACAGCACTTGGAGGTGTGTGTGTGTGTGTGTGGGGGGGGGGGGGGGGGGGGGGGGGGGG
>CAAKHB010001701.1:17352-48802 GCA_901007665.1 Aeoliscus strigatus | reverse complement strand
ACAGACACCACACACACACACACACACACACACACACACACACACACACACACACACACACACACACACACACACACACACACACAGGTATACTTATCACAGCGAGTTAATCATGTCATCAGTCTGCTCCCTGTCAGCAGCATAGAAAGTCTGTCTTAGTTCCGTTGACACAAAATATGACAAAATGACTAAAATAATCAGTCACCTGGCCTGACACTAGACTGTGGGTACATCTGATTATTATGGGATGCTAGTGAATGCTAAAATGTCACACATATAGAGACTATTTTCAGTAACCTGACTCAGTGTTTATGTCAAATATTAACTATCACAATATACTGGTCATATCAGGCCAAATAAGAAAAACCCTTAAGTGTACTGTGTTCTATCACAGTACACTTTCTATTCATGACCTTCAAACATCTGTCCATAATGACTTGTTAGACGGGCGGTAAATGCCCTGAATCCCATCTTCCCGAGCCACTGAGGTACCACGAGGAAAAAGACAAAGACAAAACTGACTGACAAAGATAAAACTGAGTGTGTGAGCGCCTGTCCAACACTCATGAAAAAGTCGTTCACACACGTTCAATCAGGACAAAGTAGCTAGATGAGCATTATTACTCATACACATCTCCTCATACACTGAATCGGTCCTAGACTCACCTGGAAGAGAAAGCGGAACGGTGAAACAGGGGAGTAGCTTTCCTTGTCAGTGCTGCTACAGAAACCGGTCCACGCACACGTAAACACGCACACACACACACTCGCTCTCTGGAGGAACAGGAAGATACACCCCTTCACGACACAGATATTCAACCAGTGACTCAAGCGTTCAACTCTCACTGTTTGTCACACGTGGATTCTGTTACAAGATGATGTGTGCTAATTTACCAATCAATGGCCAGACTGGTTCCAAGGGGGATTCTGATTGGGCAGTTGAAGGTTGGCAATAAAGCTGATTGATTCATAGACCTGATGTAAATTATTAATGAATCATCAATGATCGGCTCAATGAATTCTTCAGTTGTTCAGAGCACATTTAATACTTCTCTGCTTGCTGCTCTCTGCATGTAATATCTATACATTTGTGTTTTTACACACCTATGACAACTTTTTTAGACACTTCCCTGCGTACAGAAGAAGTATGCAGGTTCTAGCAGTTGCCTGATACCTTCACCTTTCACCCAGAGGCCTCTGACCTCTGTGTGGTCAGCTGGGATGATTAGACTGAGTGAGATAAAAGCTGACATCCACAGGAAAAAAACATAGGTAGCTGAACTATTGAGTGATGTGCAGAAATGCACTGTTCTGTCCCGCAGTGTTCAAAAGCGGCCACTCATTTGTGAGTAATGTAAAATGATATTTTTTTGGCATTCATGTTTTATTTTGTTTTTAATAAATGTGGCACTAAAGACCAAAGGATTTCCATGTCTAAAAAATATTCTGATGTTTTGATTTGGGTCCATTGGCAAAATCTTTTCAAAATTAATGAAATTCATCTTCGGATGGTTTGAAGTTTGTCCAAAATCTCAACAATGCACAAACAAAATATTTGAAATCTATTTTCTGAATAATTGTTATTTGTGTTCCAGTGATTATATTATTTTTTGATATTACTATTATTATTATTTTGTGACTCTGGTGCTTGTGTATCTGCCTGAATGTATAATACCACAGCTGTACATTAAATATCTGCTCACTTTAACGTGTCACTCATTGGCCGGTTCATTTGTTCAGACAGTTGCACAATGTGACATTTTGGCAGGTTGAGAAGCCAATATATATATAGATTATTGTACATCACTGAAAATGCTTAAATAAATGAATAAAACTAATCATAGTTTATAGAATACAGTGGTGATTTCATTGTTATTTTAAAGGGAAAAAATGTCTTCAATGCGTTTGTTTGGGAATAAATAGTGTGCACTAAAAACTATGATTTGAGACTGTTATCAAGCTGTGTGCTTGTGTGTTAAGTCTACAGATGCTCAGACTTGGTAGTTTGTTTTTCATTTAAACAGTAACATGATGTCAAACATAAACGTTAAACATTGTCAAAATTTCATGACCTGACGGAAAACCTCAGAATATCTCTGGCAGCCACTTTGATGAGGCTCGTCTGGACCTCTTGTTTACTTAGACACTAACATGACATCAGAATGATAAACAGGCTTCTGCTTGCCACAAGTACCTCAACATGTGTCTGGTTTCTGCATGTCACATGAAAAAAATGATATGTCTATCAGGATAAATACCTGGGACATTAAATCCATTCAACAATGACCATTGCAATGTCACCCTGGAAGAGAGATAAGGATCAACAAAGGATTCTCCATGTCACATATGCATTCCACCATCTGACCACATCCCCTTCCCACAGTACAACAAACTCTTGAATGGGCATCTAATTGTATAGTGAATGCTTTTTGCTCTGCAACATTTGTCTGTAGTATTAGAATTATTCTACATTTTTCATATTTCACTAATGCACAAAAAGCCATGAAGATGTCACTGTCACGAGTTATCAGAATATAAATGAGCATCTTTATGACCGAAGCTCTTGTTATGCAAACCATTTGAAAGTTCTTCTACATTTACCATTTAGTTAGTCAATCTACATGGGCAGTTGGTTGAATAAATGGTACCGTCCAGTAAACCTGTATGGGAGCAGCAGCATTTGTGGTTCTCCACCCATTTATTCAGCTTTTACCTCAACGCCTGCACATTACAGAGGATTATTATGCTTGAAAACAAAAAAAACAAAAAAAAAAAACCAAAATAAGCAGTTTCCAGACAAGTTAGCTTGTGTTTGTGTGTGTGTGTGTGTGTGTGTGTGTGCTGTCTCCTGACTGGAGGGGATTGCTCACCGCCTCAAACCCGAGTGCCCTGGTGAACATATCCAGCGCCACCGATGAGCCAATGACCATTAAGTAACAGTCCGACAGCCAATCACAGAGAAGTCACCTTTCACCTCAAAACCTGCAGCGTGCCACCACTACTACTTCTCCTCAATTTATCAATGTGCAGCGAAATGTGCCTCCTATTTCAGTGTGTACTGACAAGCGCCTCTTCGTCTGGAATCCAGAAATACAATAAATGTTGTAACCGGGTAGATGATTGTTCCAAAGCACCGAACAGCAGCTGTTAATATACAACATGACACCAGAGTTAGACTCACAGCTGAAATCTAAAATCAATTTACTCACAAGCACTTCGATCTTCGTCCTCTTCAGCGAAACATCTGGTAACTGAGTTCAAATGACCAAAACGGATGAATAAAACTATTTAATAAAACGAAGGTTGTTAAAAGGGGAAAACGCGCATATAGAAATGTTTTGGGCACAATACCTGTATGGTTAAGCGATATGTGACAATTAAAACCAGCTAACTGAACCAAAACAGTTGCAGTAAAATTAAAAATGTCACTTGGTTAAATGCTTTTAACCTGTAACGCGCACGTCTAACTTCCTGTCAACACCGCGGTAAACTAATGAACTGAGCTACTCTGGTATCAGTAAATGTGTTATAAACAATATGAAACCACACGTTCTTTGGTTTACCGACAGTCAAGAAACAATAGCGAAGTGAAGTACTTCCCACCTGTTCGCGGCAGCTCACCCGGCTTCTTGTTGCTGACCACGCGAACTCAACTATTGAGGGAAGGGAGTGTCGCAAACATAACTTCCGACTGAGCGTTTCAAAATAAAACAACCAATTTCCATGTTAATGTATGAGACGGTCAACACTGTGAAATTATAACTACAAATGTATCTACAACTGATTTAAATGTATTCAAACAGATCATATAACTCAATAATTAAAATCCAAATCTTGAGTGAATTTCACTGGCCCAACAAACATACATACATACATACGTATACACACATATGTGGAATCATTGCTCTATATGAAAACTAGGCTGTATGAACTTCTGTTATTATCACTTGTTGGGAGATAAGCTGGTCTGAGTATTCAAGCAAAGTCCTTCCACTATCTATCAAAGAGCATATATCTAACACAAAGCTGCTGCACTTACAGTACAGGCTGTTAAAAGTATGTGCCCTGATGTAGACATGTGTTCACAGTTCAAAATGTTATGGCATACAGGAAATAAATAGAAGTACATATTAATTTTTGTAAAACAAAAGAAATATGACCTTGACAATGTTTCAATTATATGACATGAAATATATTTCCATCATCTACAGATTTTATTCGTAAGGTCCAACAAATAAAAATGATCAGTGCATTCATCGTCTGTTAGTCTCACAGAAAAACACAATTATAGGACTCAATAAATGGAGAAAACTTGTATAACACAAATTATAAAATAAACTATACATTTCACTGGTTCATTTAAAAGGTTAAAACTATCATTACAACAGAAAACTGTCTTTTAAACTTTTTTTAAAAAAAAGCACTTATGGACAAGATAATCGTTTAGATAAAAAAGAAACAGTTCTCGTCTAATAGTCTTGGAGCAGCTTTTCAGTGTTTCCATAGAGCATGTTCAATAAGGATATATATTGATAGTGCAGCGGTCAAGCAGGGCAGAAGGAGCAGTAAATCCCCCCAGTCAGGTCAGCGATAGCGCCTTCCCTGACCATGCTCTGTAGTAGCTCGGTTTCTCTGTCCACATTGTGCATCTTCTCCTGCAGCATGGCACTCATGGACAGATGGTCATAGTAATGCAAAGGAGCTCCCTGCTGGGAGAGGTTGTATCCAAAGCCTACCAGGCTGACCTCATCACAAAGCAGACTAGCCAAATTCAGTGCAGACATCCCCAGTGTGGGCACATTCTGTGGAAAAACACAAAAACGTATTCGTTCAGTGTTCATTTTGCTTGAATTGACATTTTTTCTCCAAACACCAGCAGCTAAATATTCAATTGGCTTGTATACGTCAAGTGACTCCAGTTCCTCATTAGCCAAGATGCTGTGTGCTACTACTTCTGCCTGGATCGTCAAGTTCAATGGTCGGTATCTAACAACGCTCATAAAATACATACATTGTTGCTCACAGTCCATATATTCTAGCGGTGTTCAGAACAGAAAATAAAACATTTGTTAAAGATGTCTCGGTGTAAGACCACAGACAGATATGTAGGTGCAGCTGTATGAGAGTCTGGTACCTGGTCCCAGCCCCACAGACGGGTTGTAGGTGGAGGGTATTTCAGTAGATCCAGTGCAGTCTCTCTAATGACCTGTGGATTTAGAAGGCGGAACTTGTCTGGTTCCAGAGGAATATGATCTGGAACTTTCTGCCAGAAGAAGAGCCAGTCCAACAAAGGCTGCAACAAGGTCACATTTTCATCAAACTAAGTGTACAGGCAACCTTCAGTAGATAAACGTGTAGTGGAATCCTGTTTCTTATTGTTGTCCTAAGATTTGGCGTCTTTACTATCTTTCAGTGCATTCTCACACATAAAACACAAATATCTTTCGCACCTCCACTCACCACAGCCAGCTTGTTGATCATAGCAAACATCCAGCTGACATCTACACTTTTATACACCACTGCTACGAACAGAGCATGCGTGTCTGTGTCGATCCAGTGCCGTGGTGTGCCCTCTGGGTAACTCATTCTAATGCTGGTTCGATTCCCAACATCAACACTGAACTCTCCCAGTGGACCACTGTTTAACCTGAGGGAAGAAGACAAAAATCATTTAATGTCCAGCAACATTTGTGATGACATCGACTGATCTGACTATTATAGTAATAGTGGAGGAGTGTGTGAAGAGAGTAAGCATTCCACAAAAGGAACGTGTTTTTACCTGATAACGGTGTGAAAGCGATCAATGAGTGAACCCAGCTCGAGGCCTTTCAGGATGCCTCCATTTCCCACGACCACACAGCGCCGACATTCACCAGATGCCTTTTCTCTCTGGGGCACAAGATCTGGCAGCTGTGAAGGAAAAACCACAGGTTCAAGCACAGACATTTTAGGGGGACAGGTGCTCAGTGAAACTTGAGGGCACCTTGTGAGGCGTGTGGAACCTCTGGCTGCCTTATTGTTGCAGTGTGATAGGATATTTGAAGAAAAAAAACAAAAACATGACAAGCATGTTAATGTCACGGCATATCTATTTAAATATCTTAATAGTAATAACATTATTCCACACTGGTAACAACAGAATGGAACGTCAGATGCAAAGGCCGGGTCAATACAACGCTAAGACTCACCACACCAGACTGTAACTGCCATGACCTATCTTCAATTCCCTACTACAAAGCTGTGTTCAGCAGACACATTCTAATATAGTATTTATTTTCCATGCGTCAAGACTGATTTTTGATGGCTACTATTTCTGTTTGTCATTTCGCAAATACATCACCGCAAGTGTTAAAGCGGCAATATTTCATCATTCATCATGGACATTGATCAGGACCCTCTCCACCACACAGTAGACAGGTTGACAGACAGGTAGACCGACAGAACACTGCTGCGTAGGGACAGAAACTTTTCCTCTCATCACACTGTACAGTAACAGCTAAAAACTTGCACTTTGTTTTTACATTTTTATATTACATGTTATATTGCCATTTTATTACACATAGGTTGCTCTTTTTATTTCTTCATGTTGTTGTCACTGTGTGTAATGCTGCTACTTCACTGTAATTACCCAGTCTGGGATTAATAAATTATAGCTGCCTATTGATTTATATCTGTAGGTTAACACGAGAGGAAAGACAGACTCCAAGCAGTTCTCATTCCCAGGTCGTCAGATAATGACGCTTTGGGACCACCAGCCCACAGTGTTGATTTTGATGGCTAGGCTAGCGGCGAGCTTGCTTAGCAGGTGAACAGCCGGCTAATTTAGTCTGTTTAGTCTGTTTGGCGTGTATGAGACAGGCTACTTCACAACAGAGACAAATAAATGCACCATATGGCTGGTAACTGAGGTTTAGGAGTCAAACTATACAGTGTCCTGTGCCGCTGTGCAGATAGGTCAGCGCTACTGAGACGCATGTTTGGGTCTGCTCTGCACCTTCACGTTGACAAATGAAGAGATGGGGCGGGGCGTGTGTGTGTATGAGAGTGTTAAAAAAAAAAAGAAAAGAAAAAGCTAACACCGAGGAGGGCACTAGCTTGGTCCAGAGGGACGGGCAAGTGCTAAAGCACCACCTGGGATGGTGGATGACGCCATTGTTGTCTGAATGACCAGTTATTATACTCTGTTTAAGAAATAGATAGTAACCTCAGATATTTAAACAATCAAACATTTATTGGTATGCAATAAATAAGCTCCTCTACGGTAACTCTGTTTAAAGTGCATTTACCTGATTAAGCAGTTCTTGTATTTTCCCCTGAAGACCTCTGAACCCAAAGGGGGGTGGATGCTGGAAGAGGTGATCAGGAAGCGGCACATTCTTCCACAGGAAAGGTTGGGTCACGTGAGAGGAAGCAGGTACACGTGCTAAAAAACTCTGTCTGGCGCTGTTGGGATGACACGGACCCTCCAGAACTTTGCGAATATACTCCTGCACAAGCTGCAAAACAGAGGGAACATCGGTGTGCAGACACTATTGTCACGACTGCAACTATTTTCTATTTTCTAGTGGAACTATACATTTGTTCTCTGAAAAAACACAGCGAGGGGGTTCAGATTAATGTTCCAGACAATGAGCAAAACAATGTCATCACAACTACCATTGACGAAGAATACTCCGACACTGCAGATGCACAGGGTCACTCTAATAATGAATAAATAGGTGAACGCAAAATATGCAAAATACTGTTTATCATTGGTTTTAAGCTAGCAGTAAAAATCTGGACTTACTTTGTCAATTAACCATGAGAGTATGAAATGAGAACTGATATTGAGGAAATCATTTGAATAAACATCCCTCACAGAAAGTGACTTTTAAAGCCAGTGTGAAGTGAAACGGCATTGTCATGCATGTGATGAGCAGAGATGTTTGATCACAGGTTGCATCAAAACAAAGCCCATTCAGTCCTTCTGAATGCCCAGACTCAGGGAATCTGGTTCGCGCCAGCTGTTTTTATCTCCTTTTGGAAACTGATCATCTGTGACATTACAGGACAAGAACCTTTGCAACTATAATTAGTAGTTTCAGTAAAATAAGCGTCTTGTGCACCTTTTTATGAGCAGGGCTGACATGCCACTCCCCAGGTTTGACTTTCTCTCTCCCAAACCGTGACAGGGACACCACCACCAAGCCCAGCAGACCTAACACACCACAGAGGCCAAGCACACGCCTGGACACACACAGGACAAAAAGAGACAAGTTTCACCAACTACCGCAGTGCAGTATAATTAGAAATCTTAATCATAGAGGAAAATCTGCTTTTAGAGAGGCTGGAACCAAATATAGTTAGGGGTGTTACTTACTGATAACTTATTTAATTGTTTTTGTGAAATACTATTCTACCGATCAGAATATACATGATGTGCTTGATATTCTACCTTTCAGAAACTAATCTTGACCAGCTATTTATTCAGAGCACAGCACACCCACAAACCAGAGGTTGAGTCAGATGCCTGGAGCTCTGACGCAAGAGTGAAAAGATGTTAATGGTTATGAAACATGAATTTCGTTTCCGTTTCACTTGTCTGCTGCCAGACAAACACATGGGAAATTTAAAGTGGAATTTAAATGGATAGTACCTTACTTACAATTTTTCAATCCTTGCAGTTCTGTGTACTGTCTCACATCATCAAAGATTCTCTGACATTAACCATTAGTTCAGCACAGGTTTGAGGTAAGAGCACATAATAATGTTTTAAAGTGAGCTGTGAAAGTGAAAGTGAGCTGTTTTCAGCTTATGATCAGTTCCAAAACCTATTGTGACGTCATCATCCTGAAAAAATCCTCTTCATTATTCAGAATTAAATAATTCAGAATTAAAAGTGTTTTCCTTCGAGTTTACATGGAAATAATAATTCTGAATTGAGGTTTACATAGAAGACACGTTTGATGTGCTTTACTCAATTTGTCTATATGTATTTACATCCACCGGAAGAAAATGTTATTTTTGAAGCAACAGCACGACAACATTACATCAATCGTTTTCTTTCATCTGCTGAGGAGTATGAGGGAGCGTTGTCATTTAACATGGTATGATATGAAAATATACACTGGTTCATTCATGAAGTACAGAGGTTTTGGTGATCTTTGTCTGGTTAGAACGTGGCTGCACAGAGCCAGATGGAGATACTTGCAGCAGAGAGGCGATTGTGTCCTGCTCCGTGTCTCTTCTCTTTCTCTATCTGTCAGAAAAAAAAATCCACCAACAGTTGCCACGTGTTGCCATGTGTTGCACAACTAATGCATTAGTTTTAGTTTTTCCCAGATACTGCCATCTTAGAATCTTTGTTTTCATATATGCACAGAGTCTTGTTTAATTTAAAGAGGAATGAGTGTACATGGTTGAGGAATTACTCAGTTTGAACAAAAAAATAGAATAAACCAGCAAAATTTAATTTGGAATGGGAATTTTTATATGGAATTACGTGTTTACACGGTTATTTTAAAATCAGCTTTAATTTTAATTCTGCATAAAAGACGGAATTAAACTTCCCATGTGTAAATACAGCCACTGTCGCTGTAACAATTTCTAATTTAAACGTAACAAGTAATTTAAGTGTTCTTCTCAGGGGTTGCTGTGGACTTAGTGCTAAGTTAGAGTTACACCCACCATTATTTTTTTCCCCTACTGAATTGCCATATTACCATCACAGATCTGTGTTCTAAAACAGTGCCCGGTGCTGTTGAATAAGGACTTCACCTGTGTGTGGCCCAGCGTTTAGGCAGCCTCATCTTCCTCACATTCACACTGGATCGGGTAAGATCCTCTGCTTCCTGTGTTGAAGCCTGGAGGTCTCCGACTCTCAGGGATCTTGTCCTGAACACATGCAAGGAAAAGATTTAATCATCGACTTAGGAAAACGACGAGTTTCGATCGTAACTGCGGTTCTATGAGTCCCGGATGACCGCCTGGCGGTGCATAAGCACTGGATATCTCCATCGCGCAAGCGCATGTCGAGTATGAATATCAACAATGTCATTAGTGACCCCTGCGTGGACTCCGGGAGGCCATATATGCCGGTGTCAGCAGGAGATCAGCTCTTTAATTTCCTCGTAGGAATGCGAGGATTCCGAGTGACCAGGGACTCTGGCGGTCATCCGGGACTCATAGAACCGCAGTTACAATCGTAACTCGTCGTTCTATTTCGTCCCTTCTGACCGCCAGAGGCAGTGCATAAGCACTGGATGACACATACCAACAATGTCACGAGGAATCCCCCTGGCGCCCCTCACCGGCACGGGGGACCGGGTGTAGGACCATGGCTAGTGTGTGTGGAGAGGCGACGCTGAGTCAGTAGAAGCGGTGGAAAGTGGAAGGCAAAGTCCAGGAGGCTGCCGAGCTGATGTTGTCCAGCGGGACGCCCCTCAAGGCCGCCCAGAATGTGGAGACACCCCGTGTAGAATGGCACCTGACCGGTGCCAACAAAGGTTGACCCGAAGGCCTGTATGCGTGCAATACGGCCTCCATGATCCAGTGTAACAGTCTTAACTGACAGCCATTTAGGGTCGGCCTGAGCCATGTGGTTCAAATGGTGGGGCAGACAGGGCCCCCAACGCCAGGGAAAGGTCCCACGCTGAGGGAAGGGTGGGAACGGATTCTCAGTGTGTCTTTGAGAAAAGCAGTCACCAGGCGTTGGCGGCCCACAGTAAGATTGTCGATGAGACAATGCTGCGCAGAAATAGCCACCACGTACACCTTCGAGGTGGAAGGAATGCGCCCGTTCTCCAAGAAAGAGTGTAGAACTCCAGAATGATGGGGATTGAACAAGAGGTGGAGTCTTCCTGTCTGGAACATCTTCCATTTGCTGGCATATTGGAGTCGTGTGGATGGCGCTCATGCCTGTGATATCGTGCGCCGCACCGCGTCAGAACAGGCGGTCAGGAGTGAATCGGGCCCTGTAGCGGCCAGACCCAGAGTAGGAGACGGCCCCCCAGCTGTGAAAGGAGGTCCTTCCTCTCTGGGAGTCGCCATGGCGAGCTGCAGCAGAGCCTCTGCAGGAGAGGAAACCAGGGCTTCCCCGGCCAGAACGGGGCCACAAAGGAGGACTCCTGGCGCACTGGAGGACCCGCCGCAGCGTCGGAAGGATCAAGGGTATCGGTGGAAAGGCGTAGAGAAGACAGCTGGGCCACACAGGTGGTGGCGGGTGTGGACCAGCGTCGCCATTAATTGCCCTAGCGCCCTCATTTGGTCAGCAAAAGTCTGGAGAGCCGCATTGCAGACATCACGGGCGAGGTCATTCATCTGCCCCTCCTGCATGGTCGAGAGCACCGCTAGCATGTAGGAGAGGGTGTTCCCCAAGCGTGCCACACGAGCCCCCGTGCCGTAGGCCTTACAAATGTTATCGTCTGTAATCCTACATTGGGCCAAAGGACACTTCGGGTCAGGCTTCCAACTTCTTCCGGGGCCAGGACCAAGGCTGCGATCGGGGGGTCCACCGCAGGCATGTGGAGGATTCCCACCACTCTGGGCTCCTCCATAGCAGCCAAGGTATGTTCATTGGAGGCCGGTCTGATGGAGGCCCCAGGTCCCTTCCAGCAGGAAGATAATTCTGACAAGTAGTCCCGTGACTGTGGAGATGGAGCTGAGATGGAGATGGAATCATCATGCGGCGGCGTAGATTGCCGTGTTGGCGTCTCGTGGGGAGGTTGTCACCCGTGTGGTTGTAGACCTCCCGAGGGAGAAAACAGTTCTTAGTAACCTGCTCCAGTAAGCGATTGGCAGTTGGCAGCTAAGCCGCATAGAGAAGGAACAATGGAAAAAACTTTGCACATGCTGGCCACAGGCCCTAGGAGGGCGAGCGAAAGCCCGTTACTCCAGCCGTAGAGGCGCGGGGCCGCACTCAGCCAGAAGAACAAGATCGTACTTACATGCAACTCGATGCACGATCGCAAGAAGAAAGAAGGAGCTGCTCTCCTGCTGACACCGGCATATATGGCCTCCCAGAGTCCACACAGGGGTCACGAGTGATGTTGATATTCATACTCGACATGCACTTGCGCGACTGAGATATCCAGTGCTTATGCACCGCCTCTGGCGGTCAGGAGAGACGAAATTGAACTGTATTCAACTATAATGGAGAGAATACTGTTGATTCCCTCAGCACTTTAAAAATATTTTGTTCTTATAATTTAGCTGTAGAAGTTGTGTGTTTAATGCATAGTATGACATTACACTAAAGGAGTTCAAATCAGCTATAACCTAATTAGTAAATGAAAAAAACTCAAACAATAATAATAATTCACCAATAAAATACAAGTACAGTCATCTGACGCATTTTATGATGCCACTTTAGAACATACCTCACCACTATAAGCCTTGTCAGGGAGCGACGACACAACATTGGACCTTCCGTCCACTTTCTGTCCTTGTACGCTTATTTATATTTCAAACACATAATTCACCCCGGTCCAAGTAACAAAGGCTGTTTTCGTGACGTTCATGTAGAAGAATTGTGAGCTACACCCCACCGACCGACATTCTGTTCGTTAGCGGAAGGCCGCTCATAGCAGACAAACGTACGAACGCCAAGACAGACACCGGAAGTCAATGTGAATATTCGTTTTCGGTTCAACACACCTTTGCATGGATACGGATGTCTGGCCATGTAGGCTCCTCCAGCACCGCTACATTTTCCAGGCCGTAGATGTTCCGAGCGGTTTCTCTGCAGTCACGTCTCACGAGCTGGCAGGAACTTGAAGGCGACCCAAGCAAATCTCGTAGAACCACGCGAGACGTCAGACAAAGCAGACATAGGTACCTGTAAGCCAAGGTGAAGGCATTCGAACACGCAGCCTTCCGTTTGGAGACGCTGTCTAGACTGCGATTTGTACTGTACCTGCTCTTTCCCTTTTTAATATATGTGCTCATTGAGACGTTCGTAAAGGGGCAGTTATCCCCCGCCCCTTGTCTGGGCATGACTCTGCTGAGGACATGGAGGGGCAGGATGTCTAGAATTGGTCGTGACAGCTGGATTTAGTGTTGAGGATTTCGAGCAGGCGCTTGTGCCTGATTTCCAGGTCCGCTGGAAACAGATGCCGGTGCAGGCATAGACATAAACATAGACATATATAGAAGGCTAGATGCCTCACCGGCGCTGCTGGCCAATAGAGAGCGACGTCGCCACACCGCGGCCATCTTGCCACGGGATACTGGCTCATTCATAACATTATGTCCATTGCGCATGTACTTTTCATATACCCATAACTTGCTCAATTTTCGATTTTGGTTTCAGCCTTGACAACTTGAGCGGTGACACAACTACACTGCACAACTAAGTTGATTTTTCGAAAAAAAAAAAATCTGCAATTTGTCCAGTTGTAGCCACGTTGATAACGCTTGTAATAAACCAAACCGTTTTTAAATCTGTCAAGATTTCAGCAAGTTCAGAGTAATTTTGTTTGAGCAGGTCCCGCACCTTCCTATCGCCACCATACAACGTATCCGAATAGAACCCCGTGGCAAGATGGCCGCCGGTGAACGACGTCGTCGTAGACTCCTCCTTGAGGCATCGAGCCTTCGATGTAAGTCTATGGACATACAGTATATGTCTATGGGTGCAGATGCCAAGAAGCGACTCCTTCCCAGAATCTGACTTTAGGCCGCAGCAATCCGTTGAGCGATAGCAGCCCGTCATATTTTCTTTGGATTTAACGTCTCATAAAGTTTAACATTTGTTGTTACGTATTTATGGCATAATATAATAATAATATAATAATGTCTTTATAGGATGTGCTTGGTCTGATGCCTTTGTTTAGCCCTGTCTCTGGAAATTCAAGTATAAAGACTGCTTTATGGGTGTGTTTTCAACAAAGAAATGATCACTTTTGCAATTATCCTTGTGACTGCATTTTTTTAATCTGATCTGGGTCCTAAGTATTGTTTCCTTCCCATGTTTGGATGTGTCTTGTACATTTGGTATTGTTCTTAATGTCTTAGAGACAAGACTTTAAAATATATGATTTATGGGAAAGTTACTAAAAAACTAACTGACAGTTTTCAGCTGCCAAATATTGATTATAGGAGAAATACAGCTCCTGAAAGGTTGTTTCTTCCTAAATATGACTGTATCTCAGTCTGGAGCTTCAGATTATAAACACTAGAGTTCACTGGATGGATTTTAACTATTTTAAAGGACCATTACAACACTAAAAAGGTTCAAAGATAAGGCAAGATAATCAGTTCTTGGGGGTTTTGGGGGAAGTTACTCTTTAAGCAGGACTTCTTACCAACCTTTGCACTTCTTTTCAGTACGAGTACCAAATGAACTGATTTTGTACAAATTCAAAAAATAACGTTTTAGCCTTTCATTTTATTATAGTTAATATAAGGGCTATACACTCTTAACATCCATCAACATTCAGTGACTGGACATTTTATTCATCTGCATTGTGACTTCCAATGTGCAAAGCTTCAAACACGTTCATATGGACACACATATTACAGAACCACTGTCATGTCCACCCTTCTATGAATCAAGGAAGCACTTGTTACTCTTTCATGAAAAATGTGCAGTGTCTCTGAATGTGTCTGTACATGTGGTTTATCATATCAGCAATGCAGAGCAGTATCTCCTCTACTGCAGCGGCTGCTTGAGCTCAAACAGTCCTGTTCCACCTTTAACTACCTTACCCACCACCAGGCAGGCCGATGGCGAGATTAGCTGATCATGTGAGCCTGAAACAGAATAAAAACAATACAAACCTGCTGATTAGTGTTTTGGTGAGATAAGATATGACAGCAGTTAAGAAAATAAGAATAGACATATCGTTTAGATAGTTTATATAGTGTACAGTAGGAAACAAAAATCTAGATGGCTTCAGCCCTCAGTTTCCTAACCCTAACCCATGATAAAAGGGCAACACACCCTTTGTCCAACGAGCATTTTTCCATTTTATTCAGTTTGGAGCTTTTTTTTTTCCATTTTATTCACTTCTAAGGCAGAATCCCTTCCCTTGGCGCATCCCTTCCATCAGAGCAATTCGATTTGCTACAACAGAATTCTCCGTTTGTACCACACGTTCGTTCAGCTTAGCCTTCATTTTCTTTCTTCGTAACCAAGTTGTGCCTCTTAATGACGTCAATGACGTCACTAACGACTCGTCTACTCGACATTGACCAATTTTTCATCAGCTTTTGGAGTAGTCGACTAATCGTTGCAGCGATAGTTGCTAGTGTTTAGGAATGGGCAGTGTTGGCTCAATAGATAGATATATAGAAATTCAAAAAGACGCTACTCTGCAGCGTATCCCCTACATAGACTTTACTTGGGCGGCCCACCCAAGAAGATGAAACTAGAATTTAAAAAAAACATACAGACACACCGACAGAGGGAAAACTCAGTCCACCGTCTGTTTCTAACTTCGCTGTCTCGCTTGCACGCACACACACACGCGTCTTCTGCCAGCCTCACCCATCTTGTTAACCTCCTCAAAGCTGCTTGTTGCAAGCAGCCTTGAAGGGCTAACATTTTAAGTTCGGGGTTACTGTGCTCTTAGCAAAACAAGTTAGTCTGGAGCCCTGTATGTGCAATAAATAACACATAAATCTTAGTTTGACTAGATTATTTTGAATGCACTTATCAAACACCACCCTGCACCACCCCTCCCACCACTACATGTAAATTCTCAACGTAGGGGAAACACTGAAACGAGTCTTGTGCTGGACGAATCCATATGATAATAAAAATATATTCCTACAATGAGAACCAGAAAAATTTGGGGGGAAAAGAAGGAACTTACAGGTACAAGAAAAGAAAGAAAAAGCAGGATCACAGACTGTTTCTTCCACCAGGCAGTCAGGAGACTCAACTCCCTCCCTGCTCTGCCCCCACTAACTCCCCTGCCTACCACAGACAGTGACCCCACCCCTCCTCTACTCCCCATCTGACATCCTGGCACCTGGCCTGTCCATCCTGCCCCCTCGACATGCACACACACTCTGAACTCAGGACTGCAGATTCCACTTTATTAAGTTTATTTGCACTATTCTTCGACCTTGTGCCTTGGTTGACTGTTTATTTTATGTATCTCTTGTTCTTTCCCACTTAATGGTACGGTTAAATTCAGTTAATTGAGTTCCTATATTTATCCAGTTTAGTTCTTAATGTATCTAGTTCAACTATCGCACTATTTATATTACAGTTAGTGCTAGTTTAATTTATGCACTATTTGTACTTTTTTTCCTTCCCTATCTGAAAAATTTCACTGCTGTTTGCACCATGTGTTGAGAGGACAGTAATTTCATCTGTCCTGTACATCATGCACATACAGTATGTTTGACAATAAAGTTGACTCTGACTTTGAAAAACATGCCGAGCTGCTGGAGTACAGTACAGTTGAAGTACAGTAATGCATAGCGCTAAAGTAATTACATAACAGTCTGTCACTCACCAAGCATGGTAGCCTCTTTGAGGAATTTGTAGCTGGTCTCAAAGGTCATCTGCTGAAGAGGGGAGGAGTTGGATAAGATGGCATGTCGGTTTAATGGCTTGTAGACGCCTTCAAAGCACATGTAGTCTGCTACCAGCGACAGATGTCTGGGATCCACCTCGATACCTGGAGACAGAGAGATGAAGAGATGCACTGAGACGTCTGAGTGCTCCTGAGGGTTGAAGTGGTTTTAACTGTGCACATGTGAGTGTATACCATAGACGGCAAAGACATCTTTGATCTCCTTCTCTATGACTTTCAGTGCCACTTCGATCCCGTACGTATTCGCCATGGCGTGGACCTCGTTGCAGTACAACCTCTTGATATCCAGGATCTGCATAGAAAGATATCATGTCCCATTGTTGAAAGTCCTGCATCCTTAACATGAAACAGCTGGCGCTCAAGGTCATGTTCTATGTCACTGACTTGGTTCTGTAGCAAAAACAATGTGTTCCACTGCATCAGCTGTCTGAGTTAGGAACTCGTGGCGATGTAATTTCCATGTTTACTTTCTACTTTCATCACAGCATAGGTTGAGGGAAAACCCATTCCACACTACCTCTTAGTTAAAATGTGGTATTCCTTGTAAAACTACATAGTACCGTAACATTCCCATTCACAACAGATACAACTGTTGTGTGTGTATGAGACATTGAAATGGACACAAAAGACCTACATGATAAAACACAGTTCATACGGGTAGATAATACTGCACGCCACCATAAGGAATTCTATTTCTCTACAGGTCCAATATCTGAGACAAAGAGCGGTGTTCCATTTGCAACTTCCTGTGTGCAGCCCGGAAAAGAACTTCACACAACAATTGGAACACACTATAATTGTGCACAACATTCCATGACAGCATTCCATCTGAGGCTGTGTAACATACGTCGCTGTACTGGAACAATTCGTGCATGTTGATGCCCTCCGTGTTGAGAACCATCTCCTTTTCACCAGTCTTTGTTGCGGTTTCATTCAGCAGGCAGCGAGTCAGGCCTTTGGTTTCCATGATGATGGCGTTTTGCGCCAGTGCTGACAGGACTGAAGTCAGGTCAAAGTGCACCTTGCTCACCGGTAAAACCAGGTCGAGCTGTAAATGGGGATATATGAGTGAAATGAGGGGTCACTGAACGACATGAAGTGAAGTTGTGAAAGCTGAACCCACCTCACACCATAGTTCCTGCTGGTCATCGTAACAGTATCTCTCAATTGCTGGGTTGGACTCCAACACAGCGTTCACTCTCATCTGACTCCCTCCTTCCTGTCGTCCTTTACTCTTTTTTTTATCTTTAACTGTCACTTCCATGGACTTCAGTTGAGCCTCCTCCTGACTGTTCATCGGTGCCGGCTCCTCTTCCTCGCCCAGATAGTCTTTTTCCTCACCATCATTGTCACCGTCTTCCTCCTCACTCTCATAATCCACCTACAGAGGGAAAACATGATGAGTGCAGGTCCGGTGGCACATTTCATCAACAAGTGACGTAAAGCCAAAGGGGAATCTGAAGGCTGCATTCCAAATAAAATAACAGCGGCTATATTCATTTTGAGAAGCGCTACAGTTTGAAGGAAGGAAGGAAACAGTTTGAGGACTATAGCTTTTTCTAATACAATGCCCATGGTCAGAGGTGAGTTTTCACTCAGTGTCCAATGACTGTGGGCTGCAGCTGAAAAAACACTGAAGGAGTCTTGAAAATATCAGTTTAAGATCAAACTGAATATTTTCCCTCTTCCTCTTTTTGTTTTTACTTATCTTCAGGGCACTTCATTGACTGCAGTAACTTCATATTTGAGTTCAACATTTTATTTGTTTGGCAGTGTTATTCTTCAGAAGTAATTCTAGTGGTAGATTCTGAACCACTTCCACTGTCCTTTGAGCCCAAATCAGGTGACATGTTTGAGTTTGTAGTGAAACGCACAAAGCTGACTGGATGTCACATATGTGACCACATGTGCTCAATATGCATTTATCTTCATCCTCATACTTCCTCTTCCTGTTTGCCTTTTCGTTTGGCGTCTGATGCATCTGCGTCTCCTTCGTTCTCCTGGTCATCCACAATCTCTCTTGTCTCTTCTTCCTCCCTCTCGTCCCCCTGATAAACGACAACAATACACAGATCACATCAAAGTTCCAAAATCATTTCAGTCCAAATCCTCAACAAGCCAGACAAAGACAGACCCCTGCTGTGCCGGCCACGTCCTCGCCATCGTGGTCGGTATCTCTGGGTGTGGCCTTCCTTGCTTCCACCGCAATAGAGGCCAGCTTGGCACTACGCTTTTTAATGGCTTCCAGGAGGAGACGGAAAAAGCTGGTAGGAAATCAAATATTATAGTGGATGACTTCCTGTTATTTAATTTGTCACCTTAATAAGATAATAAATAATAATAATATAATAATAATAAGATAATAAAACACACACACACACACACACACACCTTGTTTCCATGTAGTGGAGGATCTGTTGGGGTGACAGGAGCTTATTATCACAGTAGCGTTCAGGAGGCAGGAAATGGAAAGTCATTTTAAAAGTCCGAGACTTTTGGTGACCCTCGATGCGCAGCGACTCCACCACATCGATTTTCTGCAGCACCTGCACACATGCACACACATAACGAAGGATGACACTGAAGCTGAACGGGGAAAAAGCTACTGCACACAAAAAAGACGTGAGACAAGACGGAGGAGGAGCCGATCTTACCTCAGCCAGACAAACTCGAGAGAGCTTCTTACGGAGGGTCTTGGCTCTCTTCAGAGCCCTCTTGCTGTTGAGCACTGGGACACTCATCATGGGCGTCTTGATGCTGGAGCTGGCAACCATTAGGATCTCTCTCAGTCTGAGAAAAATCAGACATGAACGATTCAAATACTGAGCAGACAGTAAAAAGTGCAAACATGCATTTAATGGCATGATATTCAACATCCCTGCCTACAAGAGGAACTGGAAACATTTGCTGCTGTAATACTTTATGTTTATGCCTTAGTGGTTGTAAAACTAAGTCTACTCTAAATTTGTTGAGACAAGGCGAAATTACCGAGGTATTCCCAGCGTGACGTTCATTTCCCCCCTGCCAGCAAAGTGGAAGGTGTTGAGGGTCATTTGGGTGGATGGCTCGCCAATGGACTGAGCCGCCAGCAGTCCCACAGCTTCTCCGGGATCGCACAGCGAACGCTGCCACTTATAGTGCAAAAGCTGTCGAAGCCTGAAGATGGAGAGAAGAAGGGTTGTTGAGATGTACTAGGGAAACCGAAGACAGCAGCATACATCAATAAAATGTGGTTTTAAAATATTTACACATTTGTAGGTCACTCAAAAAGTAAGTGATTCATGTTTCAGTCTTGGTTACTACACTGACCAGTGAATGATTTACATACTTCAGTTACATAAAGTACCTTTGAGGGTCCAGGCTGTTGTGGCCCAAACTGTTTTTACTCTGCACATAATTCTCTGTGACATGATAGAAGTTTTCAGAAACAGATCCAAAGCACACATCAGGTCTGAACAGGCCCAGACAGGGTTCAGGGCAGCGGGACGACTTTCGGATGTATTTCAATTTGCTGTCTTCACTGAGAGAGTGCCACTCCTGTATCACCTGTGGAGGGACAAGAGGGACCGTTACTAATGACAGGAGACAGCAGAGGAGACAGCAGGCTGACATTGATACCTGCATTCCAGCTGCCTGTCTGCCACAGATGTCTGGTCCTGCTATTTTCTCAGTCTGTTTCAGTTTGTTCATTTTCTTCTGGGAAAACAACAGGAACGCTCCTAACGGGTGAAAACAGATGTTTTAAAACAGGAAATGAGCAGCAGAGGCCGTTTAGCTGACAATCTATCAAAGTGAGATTCAGAACTAACTATTACTAAGTATTTGAAACACAAAGATTTCCACTCATACAGCCACACTCTCATGAAACCAGTCTTATTGTTCACGTACCACTACGTGGGCCTGCTGTCCCCCTCTTTGCTCTCCAGCGATTAAGAGCTGTAAAATGGTGCTGGGCTGATTGCGTGTCCAAAGCTGCCAGCACCTTGTCCAAACCCTGTGACCTCCTGATAACCTGCAGGGACAATATTTGCTATGTCCATTTGTTCAAAATGTGTTTTTTCATATTATTGACTGATTTGGTATGATATGATATGATTGAATGACACATGTACAATTGGTAACAAAACAAACTGTCCACTTGATGTCTGTGTGCATACTTATCCCCAGTGGCCACACTAGAGGACCATGAGGCCTATGAACTACACCTTCACCGTAGCAGCCATTTGGGCCAGTGGCGTCCACTGAGGACACACTGATCTCTACAAAGCTGCCGCCTGTCAGCCCTCACAGTGTGAATGTACATTACTCCTCTTCTGTGTGTTTGTTTCAGCTTTACCTCATAGTTGTCCTCTATGAAGGGAAACTGTTGAGGCTGCAGAAACTGAGTCTTGGGGATATCCAGCCCATCTTCCCCATAGAGGAACTGCACCACAGATCCGTCACTGTCCCGCACAGTCAGATCGTACTGCACCACCAAACCCTCCAGATGCTTGATGATGCATCTGCAGAGAATTCAGACCACATGGGAAAGAAACAGCAACTGCTTCAGATATCAACGGACACACATATTTCGTGACGAGAAATTAGGAATGCGCTGCTACCTCTGCAGGTATCCAGATCTAGATGTTTTCACAGCTGTATCGACCAGACCTTCTCTGCCCGCCATGCAGTGGAAGAAAAACTCCTAAAGAAGATGATCACAAACAACAGGAAGAGCTTCAGTCACAAAGTCACAGCAACAACCTCACGCTTCCATTAAAGCCAAGAGCTGCTAAAGTAAGTACATGAGGTTTGATGCCTGTGAGGAACCTTCCGGAAACAAAACCCCCAGCGCCAGGCGCCGGATCATACGGCTGGAAACACGGCAATGACTTCCCAGAAGGCATCAGAGGAGGTCTGCGGCCCTCCAACTCGATCTGACCGAGGAGACACGAGATCTGAAACACAGAAATGACGCAGCTCGTTGTTCAGCAGTTTCCATGAGGAACCGACACAGAATGTCTGTCGCATCAATGTAGGGGAGAAGAAAATACCTGCATGGTGTTCACAGTAGAACCTTTGGCCCCCGACTGGACCATCAGCTGGAGGTTATTGTCTGGGAACGAGGTATGGAGGCCAACAGGCATACACACCTACACACACCATCATCTGGGTTAGTACTGGAGACAACCAACATGTGGTAGTTCTGAACAGCAGATTCCAGTAAAAATAAATAAATACATATTCTTGTGTCAACAAAGATCCAGAGTAAAAAAATATTTAATTTAGACTGTAACAGAGATTGTGTGTAGTACATATTTATCCCCAGTGGCCACGCTGGAGGACCATGAGGCCCATGAACTACACCTTCACTGTAGCAGCCATTTTGGCCAGTGGCGTCCACTGACGAGGACACACTGAATTTGACAAAGCTGCACTTTTATTTGTGGAAGAATTTCTGGTGTCTATAACGTCTTTCCTGGTAGCTGTCATTTTAAACCTTCAATACATACATAAGCATTTATTTCTCGTGTAATGACAATGATCCTCAGAACAAAGCACTTTAATTAGCAATTATTAGTAGAGAGACGATCAGATGATTCACTGACAGCAGAGAACTGGAGTGGTGTCTGCAGTAGCTAAAGGGATACTAATTGTATCAGCGCTAGTCACATGTCACCTTGTTAATGTCGTTGTTCACTTGGTTGGCCACCTCTTTGAACTTGTGGTCGGCCATGCTGAAGTCCCGCTGGTCTGGGTTCAGGTGAGCATCCTGCCAGCGGCTCTGAGCGTCAGCTTGATCCACATTAGGAGGCAGGTTGAACGCTGCCTGAAGGGCCTGAACGGAGGAGGGACGACAAATGGAACAGTGTTTGTTTTGAGTTGTTGTCATACTAAGATTCACTATACGATTTGTGTGTCGTACATATTTATCCCCAGGGGCCATGTTGAAGCTCCATGAGGCCCATGAACTACACTTTCACTGTAGCAGCCATTTTAGCCAGTGCTGTCCACTGAGGAGGACACACTGAATTTGACAAAGGTGCAATTCTGTGCCAAGAGATTTCTAGTCTAAAATCAGTTCAATTATGTGAAACGTTTGAGTCTGAGTAAAAAAAAAACACCTAAATTACGCCACAGTGAGTTACCACATTGGACATATGCTGCAAGTAGAACTCAGTATTATTGTAAAAGAATAAAACTCACTTTAGTGCCAGTCTTCCTTGATTCTTCAATGATCTTCTTCCTCTTCCTGTTGGCATAGTGTTTCACCAGGATGTCCTCCACACCTACATACACACCAGCATGTCAGGATGTGGCTCATTTTCTAGCTTCAGACAATACCCAACGTGCTTGAACGTACCTAGAGTGAAGCCTCGGTATAACTGGAGGTACGCCGTGAAGAGCCGGGCTAGACAGCTGAGCAATTTGCCGCTCGTCTCGCCTCCATACAGCTCATAGCAGCAGTGGACCAGACCATATGCTGACGAGCCATAGTGAGCTTTGTCCAAAACACCCACCAACAGCTCGCCCTGACGAATAAGCACCTGGGAACAGAAAGCACAAAGAAGAATTCTAAGTCAAACCAAAAAAGAAAAAAGGAAAATAAATGAGTTTACCTTTGAGTCACACATGCTGTCAGGTGCATAACCTGGAGCCATTCGTGGAGGGACCTGGATCCAGGCTTTGCTGGGGATTTTTGATTTCCCAACAAGGTTAAGAGGCACAGCATTCTGCGGAATCACGTTAAGCAGAAGGGTAGACACCACCTACAGAAGACAATGTTAATCAGACATTAGAATTCAGTTGTTTTAGGAAAGGAAGGAAATTAAATGCACTGTCGTTCAAAGCTGTAATGTAATGTAATGTTCAGTAAACAAGAATAAGTTGCATTGTGACTTATATAATCCAGGAGGAATGTTAAACTCCAGTAATGTAAATTATATTTTCATTACAACATCTGAATAACTTCTTTTAGTTTTCATTGGACAAACAACTTAATTTTCTGAAATATAAGTCAGAGTCACTAAGGACATCACCTGCTTTCCTGTCCACAGTCTCTGTGGTTTGAGTAAGGCCGGGGGCAGCAGCCTGATTCTGCCCGGTTTGTCTGTCAGTCCTCTGTACACAAGCTCAGTATACTGGTCTCTGGTGAAGAAGCAGCTTCGAATCGTCATCCTCGTACCCGACACCATGTGGTCCTGGATCAGACCTGCTAAAGGTTTACCATCCTACCACCAGAAAGAGAGAAAGCAGAAGTCAAGGCACTCTGATCTTTAACTGCTTATTCAATGTATCACATGAATGTTTCCTGCTGATGATGTGTGTGCGTGTATCCACCTTTGGGACCAGGTACTGTTGGTGGGTGCTGACTAACGTGTAGGCCTCCGCTCGGCCAAGCTCACTCTGAGGAAAGTGAGCGTTCATCTCGTCTCCATCAAAGTCAGCGTTGTACGCCTTGCAGTTGGCATAGTGAAGCCTCAGCACCTGTTACATCGGATTCAAAATGAAAAGGCAGCAGGCATCATTGTCTCCTTCTCTGATACTTGTTCCTAGCATGTATTTATACTTATGATTACGACAAGAAGTAGTCATTTCGTGTTGCATTTAAAGTGACTGTGTATGGACAAATTGTGTGTAGTACATATTTATCCCCAGTGGCCACGCTGGAGAACCATGAGGCCCATGAACTACACCGTCACTGTAGCAGCCATTTGGGCCAGTGGCATCCACTGAGGAGGACACACTGAATTTGACAAAGCCGCAATTCAGCGCCAGCTGATTTCTAGTCTAAGGTCCAGTTATGAAACTGATTACGCACAAGCTATGAAACCTTTGCATATAAGTCAAATGAACACGTGCAGACTCGTCACCTTCTCTCCCGGTAGGATGCGAGCGGAGTGGGCCTGGATCGATGGTCTGTGCAGAGTTGGCTGTCTGTTCAGTAACAAAACATCTCCATTTTTAATGTGACGACTGACCTGCAGACACAAAGGTTAAAAGGTTTACTTAAAAAAGGGATGTATTTGTGTGTAAGCTGTCATTTCTATTTTAATATCAATATTTCAGATGAATAATGGAGTGATACAGACGGTTATCGATGCTAATAATTTAATGACATACTATTTTCACTGGCATCTTTTGAGGACCAGAACAAGGGGTCAGCAATTGCTTGGCAACCGCTTCTCGTTGTGCGTGGTTAGTAGCTGATAAGATGGTTTTCCTGCCATCTTCACTTATCACCATGGAGGCACCAGGGTGGACATTAGGCCCATTGAGGACAGCCTGGCGAAGCTCCTTGACATTCCAGGGAGTGACGGGCTGCGGGTAGGTTAGTTTGGTAGCAAACACCTGCAAAGATCAGTGAAAAACACAATTATTCATCTTGAAAGCAGTGACAAATGACTGATACTCTTCATCAAGAGAGGAACATGAAAGATGCACCATTGGTATCCCAATCTCATGGGTTCCTATGTACATGTCTGGACAGATTACGGATCTGGCAGCGTAATCCACTCTTTTGCCCATCATGTGTTTGCGGAACAATCCATCCTTCTTCTCCAGGATCTGATGAGAGCAGGGAGACAATTAACTAGTAGAATGTCATTGGCAAAGATGGAAAGAATCAGCTGGACTATATTCTGCTCAGTTTCCAGAGTTTCCCTCAAGTATCCTGTACTTACAGTGGTAAAAAATTGTTTACGTGGAAATTACCACAAAATACAAAAAATTACTCAATAAAACATAATTTGTTTTTATTTGTCAAGTAAATGCAATATGCTTCTGTACATTTCACCACATTGGTGTGTAAAAAAACAGGATTTTTACTGTCTTTAATAAAATCCTTTTATAAAAGTGACATTATTTAAAAACCTCACCTTGAAAAATACCATCACAACACACATTTCCACGGTATCTGACGTTACCTGTCGGATTCCAGGGTACTTCTCTGTCATCAGTTTGTCCATGTCACTGTCAAACACGATGTTAACGTGGGACTGGAGGCGAGTCCAGGTGTTGTAGAGTTTATCTGTTAGTGTCTGTCCCTGAATCCCCGACAGAAATGTCTGGTCTGGCTGCTCAAGAATCTGAGATATGTGAGGGAAGAGATGCTTTAACATCGACATTACTGAATGTAAGAGCTCATTAGTGACTTTTTCCACCTCAAATCCTCTTACGTCTTCTTCCTGAGGAGCTTTCTCGCCTGCTATGAGAGCCAAAAGTTTCCTAATGACTGAACAGTCTTTCAGGACAGCCTGCATGTTGACTGTCTGGCCATTGGTGAACATCTGGTCACCAAGGCGATTGACTGGACGATACCTGATGAGCAGATGACAATGTAATCAAACATCCTGATACACGGGCAAATGAAGACGATGAGGTTTATGTGGCTGAGTTGTACCTGCAAGGAGGTACCACAAGCAACTCCAGAAAGAAGAGGTCTGAAGAAAATCCTTTGTCTGATGAGATCTTGTCTGAGCCGCTGAACAGACACGTCAGAAAGACACCTATCATGTAACAAAAAAAGGTTTTTACTCTTATTGTATCCCCCACTTCCAACGGGTTCATGGGATATCAACATGATCAATGATGAAACAAAAGAAATGAACAAGCCAGTGATTAACTCACATTGTCTCTACAACATTTACAAGTACGACATAACATTCATCCATTCATCCTTTTTGCACTTAAGACGTGAGGTCTGAGGTGTGATGTGTTGTAAATATTTGCAAAATGCAGCAGCTAACGTATCACCAGTAAGTAACATCATTTCCGCTAAGTGTGCAACAGCACTGCTTTATTTGACACAGTACTACTCTGTCAAAATCTGCACACTTCACAAGTAAGTAGATAGCGTGCACTGAGTACTACAAAGAAGTGTACTAACGGAAGTACGAGACAAGTTGAGACACAGCAATAGACTTGCTGCTCTGGGAGCTGGCAATGTCATGATGCAACGATCTGGAGAGCAGATAGTGCAGGCTATGAAACTGATGGAGTCGATATGACAGAAGTATAAATCAGGCTTTAAATACAACGTTCACCTTAAGTGTTTTAAACAGGATGTAAAGGTTCAGCAGCTGTTTACCTTCATTCTGCCAGAGCTTGTTGATGTGTTCAGCGGCTGTACTGGCCGTCAGGTAGATTCTCTTTCCAGCCACCAGGTCCTCTACAATGAGACAAAGGCAAGAAACATATGAAAACTGGGTTGGGTTGAGACGATGCGGTTACCAGAAACACTTCCCATTTACAAAAGAAAAAAAGAACATGATTTCTATGCACACCCATGTTGTTTCTCTCATAAACCCAGCAACAACTCATGGTAAATGTTATGTAAAAGTTGATGTGTCATAGAAATGTTTTTACTCACCAGTAGTGACATCACTCTTTGCTCCTGAAGGCATGGTAACAATAAGCTTACTATTGTGTTCACGACGTACTAGGAAGCGTCCACTCCTACAAGCACACACACGCTCAAATCAGATAATTTGTCTGCATCATTATGTAAGTCAACTTTGTCTTTGTATTTTGAAGGAAACATTTCCCAATCAGTGACATTCTTAGAACTGTTACAAACTGTGGTTACTGATAAAGGTTTATCAGAATATGAGGTGGAATTTTCACACAGTTGTGATCACACAGCACACAGTTGTGTTCACACAGCATGTTTGAGCTTATTTTATTTATTTTAAGTGGATGAATCAAACATTAAATTCAGTGAGGTTACCTGCAGTAAGGGCACTTCCTAGTTTTCATGTGGATTTTCCAAAAGTCATTTATCAGACTGCTCTTCCTTCCTATGAGGTGCTTAATCTGGAAATAAAAGGAAATAAACATTAATGTAGTGTATAAACATGTTATATCCTGTTTGCTACATGAGCTGAGGTTTATGTGCATGCTTTTGCATATCCGTGCATGCTCACTCACTGGTTTGGTGTTGTCTGAACTTTTGGTGTTCCCTCCAATCACTGTGTCGGTGAACTTTTTCAGAACTTGCTCAATCTCGTCCCCGGTAGCTTTATGATTCTCCTCCAGGAACTGAAACACAAGGCATAAAATCATTTAAGTACAATACAAACAGGTAAGGGCAGGTTAATTAAAAGCCATTAAGATGTTCTAAAAAAAGATGTTCTGATCTTGAAAGAAGGAGTAATTCTAACTCCAAGAGGGGGACACAGGCTGGGACAGTGAAGACACCAAAGTAATATTTATGTAGATCCCTGCACAATTGTTTGTGATGGAACCACATTATTCAAGGTGCAGTAGCAGGGAAGTGAAATAACTTACTTATCTAAATACCAACATGCAGAACATGCAAAATGTGTTTTTTACAAATGCTAAGACTATAAGAAGAATCAGAGGAAAAAGTCTTTACTGAAAAAAGCAGGTATTTTCAGACGTTAAGTGTTAACTAAAATTAGTAGAACGTTTCACTTTTATAAACCATTTCTGCGAACTGTAATGTGATTTCATCAGTACAATCCTTCAGTGTAAAGCTGACCTGGTTGAGGATCTGCTCTGCCTGGTAGACCTCCTGCATGGCTCCATGGTCTAATAACTTGAGCTGATTCAGCAGGAGGTGGATCGCCGCTCGAGGACAGGTCAACATGTGACACGCCAGACACATCCCACGAAGCAGCAGATAGAGTTTCTGATGAAGGAGAAGCAAACAAAAAAACATTTTACAGCACAGTCCCCTTAAGCATGTCCTTTTTTTTAACATGTATGTTGTACTTGTGTGTTTGTGATACTTACATCAAAAAACAGCGGGTTATAGACTGGCAGAGGCAGCTCTATGTGTCCCAAGTGTCCTGGACAACTGTTAAAATCCTGACAGCAGGTTGAGCACACCTAGGACAACGAGTACAAGTCCTTGTGACATCAAGGTTAACAGACAAACAATCTTATCATGCCTATAATATTCCATTTGCCCATACTCTATATAGCTGTCATCATATACATCAAACATAAACAATATTTATGAATGAATACCTTTTATATCAATTTTTTATTGAATTTATATATTGGATTCACTGCACAGTTTAGATTTATTTCTATTCAATTGTCTTTATTATGTTTCACCATTTATATTCTATATACATAGTTGCACCAAGTTGCACTTGTGGGTAGCTGCTAAACTGCATTTAGTACTCGTTCTGTGTGCAATGAGCTGAATCACACCTGATCTACAGTAGATGGGCCTTTGACAATATATTTCCATTTAGGAACAGACTGACCTGACCTGTCATACAGTTACAGTTTTACATTACACTGTGTACACAGTGATGATTATAATGATGATGACAAGTACCTCTTTGTTGTCTGCTGGTCCCAGAGCCAGGTCATACAGGCTGTTTGATGCCACATTTCCAACCCCGTCAAGGAACCTGGAATTTGTGATGGTCTTCACACTCAACTTCCTGATCGAAATATGAAAAAAACAATAAACTGTTAACACAAACAAAAACTTCCTGAACAACGGAAAATGTTCCTGATTAAAGAGCTGATTTGAATGACAGCTACCATTGATCCAAAGGACACATTGAGCCAAACCCACTTTATTTATGAGACTGAACTTGCATCATTATTATATTACATTATTTGATACTTGTATATTACCTTATTACCTGTACAGCTCTTTCCCTAATTGATAAATCACCTCAGGTTCTGAGTTGTATGTAAAGTTTTGCGCCCAACATGCATTACCGCTAGAGAATACGGTAGGTTTCAAATAGATGTGTCCAATGTTTACGCTTTAATGTGGAAGTATCTTGAAATAAAAGCAACTGTATCACCCAAGGTGGCATGTTGTTTTGCACTTAACTTCACTTTAGCATAAAAGCTAACAAACCTCCTCTCACCTTATCTCCTCAGCAGAGTACATGCCAAACGACATGCCCTCCAAACGGCGCCATGGCACTTCTTTTGCAAACAACATGTTGGATGTTTATACTGACTTTCAGGACTTTATAGGTTCCAACACATGGCGAATAGCTACACACCACATGCGACAGCTACTTCCTACGGATACGGATTCCACGTGGGACCTGAAGACTAACGTCTACGTTAGAGGGGGCGAAAACAAGTAACCATTATGTTATCAGAGAAGTTGATTTTATATTGTATAAAATGTAGTATAATGTTTATAAGAGTTCTATAATTGACACAATACATTTCTACAACCCTATAATTCGTATATAATACCGTATTCTTGTTTTTACATCCCCCTCCTTTTCATCCAATGGTTTCTTCCTCCCAGATGCCTTCAGTTTTGCAACAATATGGCGGCGGCCAGGAGGCACGTAGGGCATTACATTAATAAAAACAGCCGTGCTTTGCTCAGTTATCTTGACCAATTGTGGGGTTACAGGTAAGTACATTTGTACGAATGTGCGTTGTTTAACAGGCTAAAATCGGTCGTTTGAGCTAGTTGTTGCTTTGTTTCTCGGCTTGTATGACAGTTCAGCTAGCATCCTCTGAGAGAGGTCATACCGTATGTCTTAACTAAGTATCAACTGTAACATCTTTGATTATATGAGGTCGCTGTATAAGGAAGAGAAAACCAGTTCATTTTGTCATAACGAAACGGTATCAACAAAGGACAAATATGCCTGAAGCTACTTTCTCATTCGTGTTAACAACTAGTATCTTTTTACTCGAACCATCCGCTCCATGTATGAATATTGGCAAATGACAATTAGACAAGTTTCGGTGAATTATTGTTATATCTCTGCAGGACTTTTTGTTGGACTCCAGCTCTGCAGCTTGTTGCTGCAGAGGCTTGTAAAGGTAAGTTAGCTACATACCAACAGATGATGACATGATAGGTCCACAGTACATCAACATGGAAATATAGTTAGCTTTCATTCATTTTTGAGTTGTCATGCAACAAATCCTACATTTTATTTTATACACTCATGTAACTGTGATATTACATGTTTTCTTGTAGAATCTGCAGAGACAGTTGTCATCCCCAGGAAAAAAATATGGTATGCATCCAAGTATCTTTGTTAAACAAAGCATCAAATTAAGATGAATGTGTTAAATCCCTCTGAATGAATGTCATTTCTGTCCGAACAGGAGCAAAGAGGCAGTGCTGGAAGCTATGGCTTCGACGGTCAGCAGGGTGAGAGATCCCACACATCTCACTGCTGTTTTTGTCTTTATCTGTATGCTTTTCCTCCATTTTATGGTTCCTTTTTTTCTAACCAGGATCCTACAGCATATCCTTACCAGTTCCAGGATGATCCCTACCTTTCCCCACGGACATCTGCAGAGTTTGTACGTCCTCAGCTCACACATTTGTCACATTGTTTTTGGCCCACTTAGTTCAACTTTCTCACTTGTGTTCCAAAACTGTATTTATAATGTCATTTTTAACATGGCCTAAATGTTATTAGCATAATTTGAAAACAATTTACTGTTCACATACTTAAGCTATGCGTTTGTAAACACCTGTGTGCAATTTTTTCCAACTTCTTAACTTACATTTTCCTTCCTTGTTATTATTACATTTCATTCATGACAGTCTTTTAACATTCTCTCTCTGTTTCTCTCTCCCACTCGCTCTCTGCAGAAGCTGTATACACTCTCCCAAGAATCTGGCCGATCAGCAGCTAAATACTTTGTTAACAACAATCCGAAGTTCTTCACCAAAGACTTTGCAGAACCACATATACCAGTAGGAAACGCACACACACATACGTATTTTGACACAGCAAGTTCGTGAAGTCCAGTTGAGGACACTCGGACATAGCTTCTATCTCAGTAAGCGTCATCTTGTGATGTGTGTGAAGTGTCTGATGCCAGAGACGGTGACGCTGCGTCTAGAGGAGGTAAGTGAGAAGGCACTGAAGGAGCGAATCACCTTGAGGAAAGTCACCGCTGCTGTCGACATGTATGATCAACTGCTGCAGGCTGGTGAGTTAAAACGCGCGCGCGCT